>JAPQNM010000042.1:6653312-6678312 GCA_029783475.1 Metacarcinus magister
CATTGTCCGACTCGTAAAACAATGAGATGTATATCGGACCAAAGATGAACTGTAATTATGGCGGCCAAGTTAAATGCGTGTAGATTAGTAAAGGTAATGCATCAATCAGCTCTGTCTTACCTTCGACAAGATGAGCGAGGCTGAAGTAGTGTATTGGAGCACCACCTAACCAAATCCTCGTCGCTTCGTGGTATGAGTATTTATAACAAACACATTTCACTTTTGTTCATCTGCAGTATTTTTTTTTTTCTGATCGAGACACACTGCACCTGTCAACTTGTTAAAATTTCATAAGCGACTTATTTTCAGGTGTTTCGGTCTTATCTCCTCCTCCGTTCACCTCCCAAACACCTCTGGTTCTTGGGTTATGACATAAAGTGGGGTTTCATAGTTTTTCTTTTTCATCGTCAAAAGCTTCCCACGTAAGACAGTAGTGATACACGTGTCACTAAACATGTTTGCGTCTAAATTTCATTGTTAAATGTGATTTTCTACAGCTCTTGAGACACATCGACCAGCTCATGTGTGGTTATGTAGTGCTAGATACTTTAAACCACGTAAGCGATTCTAGGTTTCCCCTCCTGTCGGTAAGAGTCGCGGACAGGTAGAGAGATCGAGCCCGGAGCGAGCGATTCACGTCCTCCCTCTTCGATGGTCACAGACACACTGAGTAGGGGGGGCGGGGTTTGCGGCCAGGGCTGGCGGGCACAGCGCAGCACTACTCTAGCGACGGCAGCCTCTACTCACTTCTCGCTCGCCGCCGCCACCACCACCATCACCACCTCCTCTGCCATACTACTACTACTACTACTACCACCTCCAAGCCCCCTGGCGCCTCTCCTTTCTCCTCCCACTCTCTTCCATTTCCCCCTCCTCCCTCACATCCCAGCTCCCGCCTCCTCTTCCTCTTCTTCCTCGTCTTCTGTCTCACCTGCCCTCTAACCTTCGAACTCGTGCCCTGGGTTCCGCCCTGGCATACCCATCACCTTGTCGCTAATTGCCTTCACCTGCCTTTCCCCAGTGCCCCTTGGAGCCTCCGTGCACCTGGAATTTCTCAAAAAGCCGGAACTGACTGTGACAAAGTCTTTCGGTTCTCCTGTGACCGTCGAAAAAACACGGAACAGGAAGGTTTCATTATTGTGTATGGAAGGATGTTTTGAAATAGAGTATTAATCAAAGAAGAAACGATGCAAAAATAATATAGTAAAGAAGCGTAACTCGTGTCCATAGGAAGCAAGGCCAGCTCAACAGTAGTAAATAGAAGACGAATTACAGGAGATTGAACGGAAAACGCAAAGTCGGCACTCTTCAATCGCCAGGAAATATCTCCAGAAGGAATGAATATGAAAATGACAAACAAGACAACGAGAGAATCGACATATGTTCAGCGGCAGGAAACATGAAAAATTGTAGATTCCAGGACCAGGGAACTGTAGAGCTGCCACGATGCACAGGGGATAAAGAGGGGAGGGCTGAGGAAGAAGAATGGGATCACCAGGAGTATTGAGAGAGAGAGAGAGAGAGAGAGAGAGAGAGAGAGAGAGAGAGAGAGAGAGAGAGAGAGAGAGAGAGAGAGAGAGAGAGACGGACACAGAAACACATGGTCAAAGTATCATTTCTAGAAGGAGGGAACAAGGCAAGGAAGGGAGGTGGGTAGGTAGGATGGCCAGAGCGTCAAGCAAGACTCCCTCCGCCCGTTAAGGTCATGAAGCAGAGCGGCGGAGCAGCCCGGTGGCCGCCCCAGGTATGATAATGGTGGCCACGGGGCTCTGACCTCCGCTTCTCCCCCACCCCCGCTATTACCCTCTCCCTGCTGCCCTCCCTACCTCTCTCAGCAGCCCACGCCCACCGCTCTCACCTCTCCCTGCCTCACTCCCTCCTCCTGCCACCTCCACTGTCTCCTCTCCCTCCACCCACCGCATCCTCCACCCAGCTTTCATTCCTTCTCCAACAGTTATCACCTCCAGCACTCGTCTACATCCTTGCCTCCCTTTCCTCCACTTCCCTCCACTTCCCTCCCTCCGCTTTCTCCACCTCCTTGCATCCTTTCTTACTTTCTTCACTCCTCTCTAGGATGTGATTGCGAAAGGTTTCCACACGCTGCCTCTTCTTACCTACTTAACCTTTTTCCGTTCCTGTCACATCTCTCGCAGTCCTTCTCCTCTTTTTCTTCTTCTTCTTCTTCTTCTTCTTCTTCTTCTTCTTCATCCTCTTTCGTATGTGTCCTTATACGATTATTATGTGATTTGATTCATGCGATCATTCTCCAGCAACATAAAGAACGAAAGTCACAAAGAAAGGAAGCAAGCACCTGTATGTATGCCCGGCAACGTTCTCCGTCCAACTGGCAGACAAGTACAGTTGACATTCTTTGTTCCACGGTCCTGGGGCACGACCTCTGCTTCTCGAAAAGGAAACCAGATTAAACAATGCCTCAAATTCAATGGTAATTTAGAACACAACCATGCTTGAGTCATAGGCCTTTACTGCTGTGAAATAATGCATCACCGTCACAATGGAGTGGTTTAGGTGTTTCAATCTGTAGTCCCAGGGCACGTAGCATCTTCTTGGGGGAATATTAATCAATTTGCCTTATGAATAAATTCGTGTCCATCCGACCCCAGCGTGCTTTTGCCTGCATTGAAGAGGCTGGAAGGAATGTGTGTATGTTATTAAGTACGACACTTCAAATGCATAATTCAGTAATGCACAGAAGGAAAGTATCTCCAATCGCTGTGTCTTAAGTAACAGTAATTAACAAGCAAAGTCTGTTTGATAAATGGTTGATTGCAACAATTCGACTGTGATATGTTATTGTTGTTGTTGTTGTTGTTGTTGTTGTTGTTGCCAAAAGTGCAAGGTGACAAATATAAAAAAAATTTAAGCGGATAAACAGTGGATAGATGAGAGAGAGAGAGAGAGAGAGAGAGAGAGAGAGAGAGAGAGAGAGAGAGAGAGAGAGAGAGAGAGAGAGAGAGAGAGAGAGAGAGAGAGAAAGAGATTGGGGGATCGGGGCGTCGGAGTACAGGGGTGAGAGGTCCTGGTGGGTGGTGGAGGTGGAAAACAAAGTGTTCTGGGTCAAGCAGGAGAAAGTCGGGCATTGAGACTCTATTTGGATCATGACCTCGACGCAGAGGATGATGATAATGATAGTAATGATAATAGTGATAATAGTAGTAGTAGTAATTGTAGTAGTAGTAGTAATGATAATGATAATGATGATAATAATATTGATAATAATAATATAAGTTATAATGATAATAATAATAATAATAATAATAATAATAATAATAATAATAATAATAATAATAATAATAATAATAATGTAGATGAGGAAAAGGTATAGAATGCCGGTAGCTCGTTATCACGGATCATTTTTGGTATGAAAACGAAATTTTCGAGGATAAAGAATGAGCGGAAACAATGTGTGCATGTGTGTGTGTGTGTGTGTGTGTGTGTGTGTGTGTGTGTGTGTGTGTGTGTGTGTGTGTGTGTGTGTGTGTATAAAGAGAACCAATGACGTGTTTCTATATGGATTCCATGTTTTTCAATTATCACGTCACGGGTGGCATCAGAGGCTTCACACTGCACCTCAACACTGTTCTCGTCACGTCACCAATGCGTCCGTCACACCACATTGGTTCCCGCCACGCCAAGGAACACGTCTCTAAGGCTTTGTGTCGATTTTACAGTGTTGTTACATTTGGGTCTTGGGAGTGCGTGGGCCTGAAAAAATTTTATATATTTTTTATTTCATTACCTTTTACGAATAAGAAAATGTGAAAAAAAGAAATGCAATAGAATATAATGCTCGCCAAACTCACTGAAACACCAGCTTTATGCAGTGAGAATTATGTACGACATCTTACTTGAATATGGATGTTTGAATAGAGTTTGAAGCCCACCAGAGACGGACGGCTACACACATTGCAGACAGAGTGAAAGATGCTTCGTCTCTCAACCATATTCCACAGAAGTGCACACGAGCAAGGCCACGCTTCTGCAGGCGAAGAGTGTATGCTAATGATGGCAACCACACCGAACATAAGATACCGGGTGTAAGCACAAGCAAAGGGAAAAATAAGCACATGTCATAGTGATGTATTTCTCAGTAATAAAACACTCACACACACACACACACACACACACACACACACACACACACACACACACACACACACACACACACACATACTATAAACAAATGGTAAAAACAAACAATAGGGTGTCCTGGAATTCCTATAATTACCGTCAAACAGAAGCTGTTATGAAAAAAAACGGAACAGCTCGTTGTATTTTCCTCTTTTGCTAAATAAAAATGTATATAAATTATGGTGTCAGCAGCGTGAGGCAGCTTGAAAGGCCATGAGTTTCCCGCGGCAAATAATTAGTTTAATGCAAGTAATCGCTAAGGGCAGGTATATGTAATGTGGCACAGGTGGCAGGTTTATGACATGCTTATTGTCCATACCAATAAATATTAAGTATGGGAAATTAATAAATAAGTGAATAAATAAGTGGATGAATAAATGAATCAATAAATACACATACATAGGTGGATATATAGACAGATACTAGTAGGTTCATAACAGAGGAAATAAATGAAATAATAAATATATAAATATAGATAGATGTATAGATAGATAGATAAATAGGTTGCTAGATAGATAGATAGATTGATGAATAGATAGTGTAGTATGAAAACATAGATAGTAGGTATATCACGCAACAATAATATTTTCTATAATCTAAATCCTGTGTTCCTCAACAATTTTTTTTTCTTTTTCAAGTTCACAAGAAAACCTAGTGTCATTGGTAGCGTCAAGGCAGGCAATTGTAAGCCACTTGGCGTGCACAGAGAGGGAAGGGGACATCAGGGGCGCAAATCGACACCCCAGCTGTCTCTATCCTGGGCAGAGCGCTCTTAAAACTCTCACCCATAATCCTCGAGGGTGCATGATCCCTTGAGAATTCCGAAAAGAGAAAGGCTACTGCGGACCTTTAAGGGAAAAGTGCCACACTGCCGAAAACTTACTGTGTGACCCAAAAGTCGCCCTGGAAGGCAAGAAGTATAGTGAAAATGAAACAGGAGAAAGTAGCAAAAAAATATTCAGGAACTGGAAATAAGTGACTGGACATATATACTGACGAACAGAATAAATAGACTTTTCACACACACACACACACACACACACACACACACACACACACACACACACACACACACACACACACACACACACACACACACACACACACACATACACACAAAAAAAAGGAAGGGTGCATGGAAGGTGTATTTTCCCACATCTTCCGTGTTTTCATTCAGTTTCTCTTCGAACGAAAATTTCCATCAATTCAAACCTAAGTAGTCGTGTCGAAAAAGAGCTTCAGGTTTATTCGATATTTTCAACTGCATCAAAAAATCATCTAGTTGAAAGATGTGCTTATAAACGTGTGTGTGTGTGTTAGAGAGAGAGAGAGAGAGAGAGAGAGAGAGAGAGAGAGAGAGAGAGAGAGAGAGAGAGAGAGAGAGAGAGAGAGAGAGAGAGAGCTAAGGGTTCTTCTTAAGTTAATATCCTTAGCTGCTTACATATTCCCGGCACACAGTCCCTCTTCACAGCCCGACGCCACAGCCACCCAATCCTCCCAGGCCCCCAACACACTCCCCACAGCTTCCTCACGCTACTGCCAGCCCCTTTCTACCTCTCACAGCACTCCGGTCTCCTATCCATATCCACATCCAACTCCATCAGTATCCTATTTATGTTTTTTCTAATCAGTTTCATTCCTTAATTCACATTCATGTCACGTCAACTACTAACTCTTTTCCATTCTTCCTACCACTCATTTCTTATTGCATTTCCCTCCTAGTCAACACAGCATTCACCTTCTCCTTATTCCCCTCAAACACTCTCCATCAACTCTCTCCCTCTCACTTTACCCTCAGTCCCTATCCAACCCCATAGTCCCCTCCTACTCACCAGCTAGTAGTCCTTTTACACACACACACACACACACACACACACACACACACACACACACACACACACACACACACACACACACACACACCTTTTCCATCTGTTTTTGTCTCGACAGGTGGGCTTGAGGGAGGTAAAAGGCCTCAGCGCGCGAGCTATTAAAATCATGAAGAGTCTGTCTGTGTGTTTCATTTCTTGGGACTTGACGCATCTCGCTCTTCCACTCTGCATTAAGGCCTCCGCGTCAGCTTTTAGCATTGTATTCCATGTGTGTGTGAGTGTGTGTGTGTGTGTGTGTGTGTGTGTGTGTGTGTGTGTGTGTGTGTGTGTGTGTGTGTGTGGGTGGGTGGGTGTGTGTGAGGCCTGCTTTGGAGTGATTATAATTATTTGATTGTTTGCTTTGGTATTTTTTTTTGTTTACAATAATTACCATTTTGATACATTATGATGAACCGCGTTTATAATGTTTACCTAATAGTAGTAACAGCCTTTGCATGGTAATTACTAGACGTAAGAGTGTTTTTCCTGCTGCCGTAAAGAACGTGTTGGTAGTGAGTGAGGCGCAGCTTGTGTAAGGATCGTGTAAGTGAAGTTGTTCTCGCTCTATCGCTGTACAGGTAATCCATTGCAAGAAGATCAACATTTAATGCACCCTGATGACACTTTTATCGTTTTTTATTTCCCCAGTTGGTGCTTCAGGTGTTGGGGCCTTTTTCCTTATGTGCTGGCTCATTCTACCTCTCAGCTCTTGTCTTTTCTTCCTCATGTGTCGTCAGCTCGCCTTCTCCTTCTCTCTTCTCCTTTAACGACGTAAGTCAAACTGCATTTCTCTTTCTTCGGTGCTGTCATTTAAATTTTTCTTTCCTTCCAATTCTATTGGTCGTTCCTTTCCTCTTTCCTTCACTTCCAAGCTCTTTCTCTTTAATGTCCTTATCTTCATTTTACCTTTTCACCCTCCAGTTATAAATTCCTCCTCTTACCCCCATTCACAGCTTTTCTCTACACGTTTGTCTCCTCCCCTTCTTCTCTCCCTTCTCTCTTACGCCTCCATTCACCTCTTCCTGTCTTGACTTCTTCCTCTCCTCTTTACTTCCCGCCCCTTTTGAGGACCAAAGTGCTTCTCAGCCAACACATAAGCTCCATTTGCTTTATAATACCTCGGCTCTTCCCCTCTCAGCGTCCATTCCTGGTTCCTCTGAAGTCTTGTTCCTCCCTCTAGCGAATACCCTGTCTTGTGTAGAACCTTTCTGAAAGAAGGGATGTCGAGTAGAAGGAGTGCATATAAATGGTGTAATTTTATACTTCGGTTTTTCATTTCATTCATCGTTTGAACTTAAAGAGTGTGGCAGAGAAAGTGCATGAATGTTAATTGAATTTATTGAGTGTACGAAGAGTGCCTTTGGGATAGTCGTAGTTTTATTGGTAGTAGTAGTAGTAGTAGTAGTAGTAGTAGTAGTAGTAGTAGTAGTAGTAGTAGTAGTAATAGTAGTAGTAAAAGTAGTAGTAATAGTAGTAGTAGTAATTGCAGTACTACTACTACTACTACTGCTACTATTACTACTACTACTACTACTACTACTACTACTACTATACATCCAGCATATGATAATAATACAACATTAACCAGTGCGTTTCTAAATTCTTTGGGCGGATTTTTACGTGTTTGAAATTAGGATAATGAGATTGAAGAGTCTTAAAAAAAGGTGTGTATCACAACCCAAAAGACCTCTCGCTGAAATATTGAAAAAATAGTCTGTGTAATTTAGTGAATAATTAATTGTTTATTCAATCGAGTGTAAAGTAGGTCACGCTGAAGTGTGTCATTTGTTTATGTAGAAAAATACGAAGGGAAAAAAAATGTATATATATATATATATATATATATATATATATATATATATATATATATAAATATAAATAAGGGAATGCCTCCAACCTTGCATCAGAGCTTGTGGGGTTACCTCCTTCCTCAGTGTAAATGATACGCGAATATCTGATGAAAAACAAGTTGAAATACCTTGCTTCTTTATGGCGTGTTTGCTCATCGACTGGAAAAATGACCACATTTTATGCTCAAGTTTTTTCTCGAAGGGAATTCCCCGATATACTTTTATTATCGGTTGTGTAGTGTTGCATAGTTAAAATTTCATCATCACGTCATAATTCGGCTTCCTTTCCAAGAGCAAACAGTAAGAGTCTTGCCTCGGGCTGTTCCTACTCTGCTGGCCGGGTGTAGGAGCACGCTGGCCGTATATTGAGTCGAAGTTTGCTGATAAATTACCCTCCTGCAGACCGCTCCTCTCCTCCCCCTGAAGTTTGTGTCATGTCGAGAGAGATAGAGACAGAGAACGAGAGAGAGAGAGCGAGAGAGAGAGAGAGAGAGAGAGAGAGAGAGAGAGAGAGAGAGAGAGAGAGAGAGGGAGAGAGGGAGAGAGAGAGATATTCCATTATCTTTGGTTGTGTATCTGTGTACTTGTATATAGTTTGCTCCACGTTTGCCTCTGTGTATGCATGGCTACATAGGATTATAGGTACATATTTTTCTGCATATATCGAGTATTCATTTATGCAAATACAGCCACCCACAGAGACAAGGGGATGTAACGACCTGGCTGGAATAAATGTGAGTGTATAATGAAGTTGACCTGTGCCTGTTGTGTTCTGTCCATCACTACCGCCATCGCTGTCAGTGTTACCAGCGTTATTTTTATTTTTATTTACTTTTTTCCCCCATCGTCACTGTTGCCAACTTTTTTTCTCTCTCGCTGTGCCATCGTCGCTATTATCGTTAAAAGTACATATTAATTTCTTCTCTCGCATCACAGTCTTAAAATAAAGTGGGAAAAAAACTCACTGCTACTTTTTCCATGAACTCAGTAATTGTGTCGACTATATTCTATTGCATTTACATCATTATCATCATCGTCAACATCATTATTCATTTCTCCACAACTTGTCATTACGTCATTGTGTTCAAAGTAACTCGAACAATGATGATAATGATGATAATAATATTAGTAATGATGTTATTGATAATGATAATAGTAAGAAAAATGATAGAAAAAAGTGAGTGTAATAGGTTTATGTAATTTCCTTTTAAATTAAGATAATCACTTCCGTATCATTATATTTCTTCACTGTAAGAGGGAAAGGTGCGCTCCGCATTGCATTATCTCATCAAATTACGAAAAAAATTGTTTCACCACTGACAAGACACTGAGTAAAGCATCTGTTCCACGTACGCTCAACTAAATTGTCTCGAGGCTCAAAAGTAGAAAAGTGGCGAGTCTTGCGAGGGAAGCTTCTTGTTCTGGCGGTGAAGGTGAAGTCTTAGGTGTGTAATCTGTCGTCATTGAAGAATTTTATAGTTTTCTCCGGGCGTCTTCTCCTTAGCAAGGCCGTTTTTTCTGCCAGACCCACTTACCAGAGGAAAGGAGAGGAACGTCGAAGACCAGATTATTACTGAGCTATAAAGTTTGTCTCGAAAAAGGAAGGGCAAATGCACTGAGAAGAAAGAAGGCGTGAATGAAAAAATAGATACTAGAACTATGTGTCATATATTATTTAGGGAGATTTTTAATTTATCTATTGAGCTGACCAAAGTCTTTCCTCCTCATGTTTATGCAAAGAAAACGTAAGCAGCTTGTGTTGGCGTTTTTATTTTTCTCAAGTGCAGAGAAAAGACAGGCATTAAAAATCTTTCTTTCCACCCCCGAATGGAGTAATTCCTACAAAACGGCTCAACAATTAGTTTCTTGTTCCCCTGCGTGTACTTACGTCCTGCCGGCCAATTAGGAAGGCTTGTCAAAAAGAAAGTCAACCTAGTTAGAACACTTAGCAGCCGACAGTAATACTTGGACCTTTTCCCTTCATCATCACCACCCACGTGGATCCGCTTCCCCATACTGTGTCTTGTGAGGCATCTTCTTAGTACCATCCAAGGCTGAATCTTCTCAGACGTTCAATTAAAAAAGTGTATCGTTGCACATCAGTTTTTATACGATCGTACGGGAAACTATGATAAAAGAAGAAAATTGTAATAATATAGAAATAGCATTACATAGATTTTTCTGGAACAGGCTTATATCGTGAACATTTACTCTGCCAATGTTTTTGAAAAATTATAGTTATTTTTTTACCTGTCGTCTCAAGAATTATTATCATATCCTCAATGAACCTTTGATCTTCGTTTGTTAGTTTTCATATAATGTTTCTTACGTAATCTTATTGCCATTAATATTTAGCTGTATTGCCATAAAGCAGTGAAAGTCACCTTCATGTGTGATCTTCAGCGTTATTATTGGACTCTGACACAGCAGGATTCACACAACAAACCTGAGTCAAAGTGAACACTCTCCTGGCTCACCTAGGAATCTCAGGTGTTGAGTGAACGTTCCCTCTTGTCTGTTGCCTCTCTGGTTACCCTCCAAGGACCTGGAAGCTGTAACCCACCACTCCAGAGCCTCCCAGGGGCGTTACGCCACCCTAGAGTCCTGAGAGGGGCCCATTAGGAATGGACTAGGGAGGTAGGGTTTGAGGAAAACCCGAGACGATGCTATTAGTGAGTGATGTCAGCGTTGCAGCTTGGGACTTGATCCAATTTGTGCGTGTTCTTAGATTTATTTCTGGAATCTATGGATGTTTTGTAGTATTTGCACAGGTTGGGTAACAGTCAGTACCTCACATATCCACGTGGAAGGTTTGAATGGTGTGATTATCAATTGATATATATATATATATATATATATATATATATATATATATATATATATATACATAATATGTTGATCAATTACTGACTGTTTACATAGAAGTTACTTACCTAATGAGAAATTAAGGATATGCAAATTGGCTTACTTTGCAGCTTGTAAGTGCCAGAGTGACATAAAGACTGTACACACAATAAGTCTGTAAACACGAGAAGCTGACAAAATTGAGGGAATGACATGTGCTGCATGAAGTGAGGTAAACTGAGGACTTAAGAGCGTGGAAGGAAGTGTGAGTTGAGTAAGTGGTAAGGTGGGGTGAGCGACGAGGCTGGTCTCTAAGTGGATGGAGGAAGAGTGGATGGTGAGTGGGGCCTGGCCGGTGGGAAGGGACTCGAGGGAGAACCCAGAGGAAGAAAGCATGCGATGTGGATGCAGAGAGGAAAATTTAAGGAAATGGATGTTTTTCGAAGAACCAAATTGAGAGGCTGCATTACACTTATCTACGTCAGTAATTAAATAAGTATTGGAGTTGTGAGTGTCAAACTGCTTTTGTTAAATTCAATTTCAGCCTTGTCATTGATTGGGATATCGCTATTACGTATACCAACAGTTAATTTTTATGATGCTCCACGTCCGTTGTACATGGAACTGACAAACCATCTGCTCACACAACGGGAAGGTATCAGATAAGATTCCCAGCGAGTGAGATTGTAGATTGCAGTCAGGCTTGTAGGTGAATAAAGAGGAACAGCGCTGGATGCAAGTGGAGGAGAGGAGAGGAAAGGGGGAACGCTGAATAGGAAGAGAGAGAGAGAGAGAGAGAGAGAGAGAGAGAGAGAGAGAGAGAGAGAGAGAGAGAGAGAGAGAGAGAGAGAGAGAGAGAGAGAGAGAGAGAGAGATCTTGTGTTTGTGTGTGTGATGTTTTTTTTTTCATAATATCTAAGAGTGCAGAGAAATGTACGAGACACAACCTGTACGTCATATAATTCTAGTCTGTATGTAATAAACTAATATGTGCTATATTGTAATGCTTAACGTGATTTAATTGAATACTCATAATACGCTTCATATCAAGGAATTATTAACACTAATCCAAAACTACAAACAACACACACACACACACACACACACACACACACACACACACACACACACACACACACACACACACACACACACACACACACACGCAATGCAAGTCAGAATGCGGGACGTAATTATTTTCTTTGAATAGAATAAAGAAAATATAACGCGGATGGAATAAAGGAGCTGTAACTTTGGGAGAAGTGACGCGTTTGTAAGCAACGAAGGAGGGAGAAAAGATAAATTAGGAGAAGGAGGAGGAGAAGAAGAAGAAGGAGGAGGAGGAGGAGGAGGAGGAGGAGGAGGAGGAGGAGAAGGAGGAGGAGGAGGCTAGGGAATCTCTGGTTGGGAGGGAGTGTGGCTGGACTGATATCACTTGATCCTTTGATGGCCTGTTGGGGCTCAAACACCCTCGCTCCCTTCCCCACCAACGCCCACCCTTCCTTACGCCCTGTGCCAGTACGCCTTCCCATACACGCTCCTCTGCATCCCTCACGCATCCCGGCACAAAGCTTCCACTTGGTCACTGGAATAGCGCTAAGTCATTGGAGGAAAGACGTAGCTTACTTTTGTGACAGTCATTGTGATCTTCAAGCATGTTAAGAAACTCATGTGCCCTGACTTTTGCAATAGGCAATTAGCACTTCCTGCCCCATGTGCTTAAAAACTTTTCCATCGTACTGGCTTCTAATATCTCTAGTATCTTCATATAGTGTGTGAGACAACGTTTGGACACTGACAGCCATTTTAATTTCATGTGTAATATATATTAGTGCAGATGTTTACCACTCTTGGCTAAAATTATAAAGAATAACTGTGTGTTGCTGCAGTTATCACAACCTAGAGTTACAATGGTGAGAGGGCAGCGTCCAGCCCGAAAAACTCGGCTGCGTCACCTGGTCCAAGGGCCTCGCAGGCAGATGAACGCACAGAGCCTGGCCTGGTGGATGTGATGTGACATGAGTAGCAGCTTCTCTAGGATTATGTACACAGGATGAAAACATTGTTTTGTTGATATTTCATGAAAAAAAGTCTTTCTGTGGCATTATTCCTGACGTGAAGTTTTGAAAAGCTTACTCAGTGTTTTTTTTTTCTTCCCATTATACGAGTACTTCTAGGAACGATATTTACTGTTGGACTTTAATGCTTCATATTTCTGCTCTTTATGATTTTCTTGTTGTAGTGAATAACATCGTTATAATAAAAAGTTCTTTCCGGTATATTAGAAAAAATATATTATTACATTCTATTGTGTTTAAAAGAATAATGAGTCACGTACTGCTTTTATTTGTTCATATTTTGTTTAAATATTTTTAAAGTGGCTAACGATGATAATCTTTAGGTTGGAAGATATGTTGAGCAGCGTTGGATATAAACACGGCCTGTGAAGGTGGTAATCATGGTAAAAGCAACTTAGGTGGCGGTGGTGGTGGTGGCAGTGTGCTGTTTTGTGTGTGTTAGTGTGGTGTGATGGTGTTGTGTGTGGTTGTGGTGGTGGTCGTTGTTGTTGGTGATTGTGATGGTGATTATAACAGTGATTGGGAGCAGCGTTAAGATGTGATGGTTTGGTGGTTGTGGTGGAAGCCATACATAAATTTGTGAAAGTTTCAGGAAAACAAAAATATTACTATGAGCTTGTAGAGAGAAAAAAGAAAAGAAAAACATGCTGGTCTCCTTGAAAAATCTCAGATATTTATTAGACAGAAAAGTCGAAAATCTGCGTGGGAAACGAAACTTTAGAATGTGCTCAAATTATTATTTTTCATAAAACCTTTCGCTGAAGGAAAATAAGAAATAAGACGATATATACGGGGAAGCAAGGGAGTGATAAAACTGGTATAAGCCACAAATGTAGGAAACAAAATGAAGAACAAAGAAGAGACCTAGAGAGTAAGTAGACTCATGGGAATTTTTATTTGGATTAGAACCCATCAACCGTGCGTCTTATCTCTTAATGAGCAGCGCGGCACAACTTGAGGCCGACACGGAGAGGAACGCGGCCAGGCTCCAGGCTTTACTGGGGCACGGACAAGAGGCCTTCCTTCCCTTCCTGGTTATAGGAGGGAAGATTATTCTCTCTCTCTCTCTCTCTCTCTCTCTCTCTCTCTCTCTCTCTCTCTCTCTCTCTCTCTCTCTCTCTCTCTCTCTCTCTCTCTCTCTCGTACATATGAATGATAATGTAGCTGCCACGTTCCTAAGTCTTCTCTTAATACTACTGAATACATTGTACTGTTTTCTCTTCAGCTTCCTTATACGCACGACAAATATTATTATGGAAAGTAAGTTTGCCTGAATATTACAGAAATGCCTCTTGATTCACTATATTTTACTCTCCTAAAGACACGGAAGAAACTGTCATGATTACGGGTCGTTAAATTATCTTTAAAAAAAAACTTCTCTTACTTTACGCAGTATCCCAATGTCTGTGTTGTGTAGCCAATGGACAAAGGTTAGCCTAGGACAAGCCTTTCCCTTTCTTTTACGACGGTGCAATTTGGTTTGGTTTGGGGTAAAAGTGTCTGGTGTGGAATTATCTTTACCTTTATAAGTCAAGGACACAGCATGGATGAATTATGGGCACCTGCGAGACTGTGTTCAGCGGCACCTCAATGTGATTATGAGGCAGGCGAGAGTAATTTGATGGGAGAGAAAGAAAAATAAGAAAAAAAAAAAACCTCATGCAAACAGATCAACGTTAATTTATTGCTGGTAGTAAGGAAGGGTCTTGTATGTATTTTGTGCGTGTGACGTCGTGTACAGTGTTGCCTTTTGCTTTACTACCTAACATAAAAGAGGAGTACATATCAAAGAGTGAAGTGTAGCAAAGGGAACGGTGTTGTATGGGAAGGGACGAACATAAGACCCGTCGCCTCACAGACAAGGTGACTAGCAGCGTAAACACCCACACTTTCCACGGGTCAGTACTCTATCAGCGTGGGTTTATATCGGCAGCAGGTTGTCTTGCCTTTATAAGCGGTGGTAGCGGTGAACTGTGACGGTCTTAATCTAAATAGTCAGGAAGGAAGTACTCTTCAGCTTAAGTAAAGACACAAAGTAAGGGATAGAGACTGTTGGAGTGTTGTGGTGATACTTAAGACTTATAACAAACTATCGAACTCTTGTGTCATGTTTGAAGCAACAGCAAAGGAACTTAAACTAGAGGACGACCAAATTTTCAATAAAAATTAGTGGATCGCTAGTGTCTTGCTTGCTGCGGAATCCATACTGTTGGTCTGATGGAAGGTTGTACTTGAGAATCTCCCTTTTGACGTCAAGATATATATAAATTGTATAGAATAATAGATAGCCAAAGCTATAGGTAGGTGAGAAAGGAAGTCACATAAGTGGAGAAGTTTTGTTCCATAGATAATAATAGATTTAAGAACACAAATGTTATCGAGTGAACATAAAGACGTTTCGAGAAGCTATAGCGACAGATCTTACAGTGATCATGATAGAAGTGGTGCGACCTTGGGATATCTCAGTATCACTCCCCATGTGGGTACTCCAAGGCATGGCTTTAATGCAAACTTTCATTTTAGAGTAATGAATATTTCATAACAATGTTCCATATTTTATCATCATTATGTTATCTAAAATGTGTGAAATTAAATGGTTTGTTAAAACATTTTTTTTGTCTCTACAGGGCAAGCTGCAGCTGGTCTGCGGTGTTATTGAGGCATGCGGAGAAACAAGTGGTTAGTGAGGTCACAGTGAGGGTCATCGAATAACCTGGCAGCTCTCACTCACCTTCCCCCCCGCGTAAGTACCTCCACGGGAGTGTTTTGCAGCCGTAACTGCAGGTGTCTAACTGCCTATTCCTGCTGTGTGTGTGTATTTTGTGTGTGTGTGTGTGTGTGTGTGTGTGTGTGTGTGTGTGTGTGTGTGTGTGTGTGTGTGTGTGTGTGTGTGTGTGTGGACTCGCATTAAGCCATCATTCGTACATCTCGACACTGAAATAGACTCCCACGTAATGTCACACCAACACTGATTTTACGTTTCTGTTTTCCAACGTGGAACAGAACTTGTGTGAGTCGCGGTGATGATTTGTCTCTTATAAAGAATTCATTCCATTCCACTGATTAGTTTCTTGCTTATACTCACACGGATCGCTTTTGGTCACCTGATGTCATTGTGCGTGCGTGCAGGCGGAAGCATGACCTTGGCTGGACTTAAGGCTGGAAGACAAGGGGAAGAGGGAGGCAGACAGAAGGTATTTAAGGTCACATGGCGGGAGGCGGGGGGAGGGGGGAGGAGAAACGGTGAGAAAAGTGACGCTGATAAGGAGAGAGCTTCATAAAAATTCCTCAAATGGGAAAAGAAAAAAAAAAATGCTGTGGAACAAAGTGAAAACAAGAAAAGATAAATGGAGATATTCTAGTTGACGAGACGAGGCCACAGAGAGACGATGATGGAGCCACACTGGTAAAGTTTGTGGCGGTGTGGTGGTGGTAGTGGTGGTGGTGTTGCCTCGCCACAGGGAGAAAGAGAGGTGTGGCGCGCGGCTGGGGAAGGCTGGGCGTGGTGCTGTGGTGTAGGGCTCATGGGGAGGCGGAATGGAGAAGGGGAGGGGATGGGAGGAAGGGAAGGGGATGGGAGGAGGGGAAAGGCCTTAGCTGGCGTGGCTAAGCGGGGTTTATCACTCGCTCCTCGACTCTCCACCCACCATCTCCCCTTTCTCCTCCTCCTCCTCCTCCTCCTCCTCCTCCTCCTCCTCCTCCTCCTCCTCCTCCTCCTCCTCCTCCTCCTCCTCCTCCTCCTCCTCCTCCTCTTCCTCCTCTTCTTCCTCCTCCACAGAGTCAGTAGTGAAGATTTTGATCAGCCGGTCATGGCCGAGCGAGCAGTGGGAATTGAATTGTTTTCTGCCTCTATATACCTAATTCTAGTGAGCCTTATCTTCATGCAGCAGCATTTAAGAATGAAAATAAATAACTTCCATAGCCATTGGCACCGGTGACAGAGTCAGTAGTGAAGATTTTGATCGGCCGGTCATGGCCGAGCGAGCGGTGGGAATTGAATTGTTTTCTGCCTCTATATACCTAATTCTAATGAGCCTTATCTTGATGCAGCAGCATTTAAGAATGAAAATAAATAACTTCCATAGCCATTGGCACCGGTGACAGAGTCAGTAATGAAGATTTTGATCGGCCGGTCATGACCGAGCGAGCGGTGGGAATTGAATTGTTTTCTGCCTCTATATACCTAATTCTAGTGAGCCTTATCTTGATGCAGCAGCATTTAAGAATGAAAATAAATAACTTCCATAGCCATTGGCACCGGTGACAGAGTCAGTAGTGAAGATTTTAATCGGCCGGTCATGGCCGAGCGAGCGGTGGGAATTGAATTGTTTTCTGCCTCTATATACCTAATTCTATTGAGCCTTATCCTGATGCAGCAGCATTTAAGAATGAAAATAAATAACTTCCATAGCCATTGGCACCGGTGACAGAGTCAGTAGTGAAGATTTTGATCGGCCGGTCATGACCGAGCGAGCGGTGGGAATTGAATTGTTTTCTACCTCTATATACCTAATTCTAGTGAGCCTTATCTTGATGCAGCAGCATTTAAGAATGAAAATAAATAACTTCCATAGCCATTGGCACCGGTGACAGAGTCAGTAGTGAAGATTTTGATCGGCCGGTCATGACCGAGCAAGCGGTGGGAATTGAATTGTTTTCTGCCTCTATATACCTAATTCTAGTGAGCCTTATCCTGATGCAGCAGCATTTAAGAATGAAAATAAATAACTTCCATAGCCATTGGCACCGGTGACAGAGTCAGTAGTGAAGATTATGATCGGCCGGTCATGACCGAGCGAGCGGTGGGAATTGAATTGTTTTCTGCCTCTATATACCTAATTCTAGTGAGCCTTATCTTGATGCAGCAGCATTTAAGAATGAAAATAAATAACTTCCATAGCCATTGGCACCGGTGACAGAGTCAGTAGTGAAGATTTTGATCGGCCGGTCATGACTGAGGGAGCGGTGAGAATTTAATTGTTTTCTGCCTCTATATACCTAATTCTAATGAGCCTTATATTGATGCAGCAGCATTTAAGAATGAAAATAAATAACTTCCATAGCCATTGGCACCGGTGACAGAGTCAGTAGTGAAGATTTTGATCGGCCGGTCAAGACCGAGCGAGCGGTGGGAATTGAATTGTTTTCTGCCTCTATATACCTAATTCTAGTGAGCCTTATCTTGATGCAGCAGCATTTAAGAATGAAAATAAATAACTTCCATAGCCATTGGCACTGGTGACAGAGTCAGTAGTGAAGATTTTGATTGGCCGGTCACGACCGAGCGAGCGGTGGGAATTGAATTGTTTTCTGCCTCTATATACCTAATTCTAATGAGCCTTATCTTGATGCAGCAGCATTTAAGAATGAAAATAAATAACTTCCATAGCCATTGGCACCGGTGACAGAGTCAGTAGTGAAGATTTTAATCGGCCGGTCATGACCGAGTGAGCGGTGGGAATTGAATTGTTTTCTGCCTCTATATACCTAATTCTAGTGAGCCTTATCTTGATGCAGCAGCATTTAAGAATGAAAATAAATAACTTCCATAGCCATTGGCACCGGTGACAGAGTCAGTAGTGAAGATTTTGATCGGCCGGTCATGACCGAACGAGCGGTGGGAATTGAATTGTTTTCTGCCTCTATATACCTAATTCTAGTGAGCCTTATCTTGATGCAGCAGCATTTAAGAATGAAAATAAATAACTTCCATAGCCATTGGCACCGGTGACAGAGTCAGTAGTGAAGACTTTGATCGGCCGGTCATGGCCGAGCGAGCGGTGGGAATTGAATTGTTTTCTGCCTCTATATACCTAATTCTAGTGAGCCTTATCTTGATGCAGCAGCATTTAAGAATGAAAATAAATAACTTCCATAGCCATTGGCACCGGTGACAGAGTCAGTAGTGAAGATTTTGATCGGCCGGTCATGACCGAACGAGCGGTGGGAATTGAATTGTTTTCTGCCTCTATATACCTAATTCTAGTGAGCCTTATCTTGATGCAGCAGCATTTAAGAATGAAAATAAATAACTTCCATAGCCATTGGCACCGGTGACAGAGTCAGTAGTGAAGATTTTGATCGGCCGGTCATGGCCGAGCGAGCGGTGGGAATTGAATTGTTTTCTGCCTCTATATACCTAATTCTAATGAGCCTTATCTTGATGCAGCAGCATTTAAGAATGAAAATAAATAACTTCCATAGCCATTGGCACCGGTGACAGAGTCAGTAGTGAAGATTTTGATCGGCCGGTCATGGCCGATAGTGTAGTCTCACAAACAGCCTCGTAAGGGCCAGCAGGCCTGTTGCTGTTTGTTCTTCCTATGTGTTCCTATGTGTTCCTTCATGCCACGACGATGGCCATTACTACAAAAAATAGTTTCATGTTCACAAACAATGTTATGGTCTTCATTACGACCTTAGTTATTTTGTTTTTACGTAAATGCAAAAAAAAGCTGATTATGACTATTTAACATTTCCAGGGTTTCGTTATTTGTCTTGTAGGGACAGATTCTGTCTAAATCGTCTTTTTTCTATTATACAAAGAAAGAAAGGCTACTGAAAGAACACACACAAAAAAAAAAAAATAGAAAGAATCATTGCTTAGCTCCATCTTTCTTCTACGTTACGCGAGAACAACTATCTACTTTTTAGGTGTTCTAGCTTCGTCACAGTGAGGTGAAGAATAAAATATTTTTCGTATCTCGCGAGGCTGACTGATCCAGCATGCGTTCGAATGTGTGCTCACGGTCATGACTTTGGCTTCTCATACCAGCAATATATAGTCTTTTTTTTTATATATACAATGATAATGTAGCTGGACAAGTGTAAGTAAGAAACAATACAATTTCTCTCACTCAACGTTCTTCCGTGAGACATATCTCATCATTCATTTCCTTTCTTCTTACAAACTTGTCACTCATTACCAGCCTCTACTTGGTTCTCTTTCCACACTGTTCATTGTGATCATATATTTACTTCATGATAATCTATTACAGAGAGGCTTCCCTTCTGAGCCCTACCACGTATTTTTATATAGACACCACATGTGCTGCAAAATCTACTTCCATTTAGTGTGATTCATATCTGGACAGCAAGAGGATATTGTAGAATTCAAAATCGGACTGAAATCTTAACACCACAACAGTACGTCACCTGCCTGTTGAGCTCAGCCGACTCAGAACGTACCCATGTCACACGCCACGTAGCGATTTAAACTCATAGTGTTAGGAAATGTATACATGTTAATAGTATTCAGTATTGTATCAAAACTTACAAAGCTCAAGAAAGCAGGTTCGTTTTTAAAGAGTTGTAGAGGAAAAACAAGTGCAGTAAAATCTAGAATGTTTATTGAAATCGCGTTTTCCCAAATTGCATATTTTTAGATAATTAGCGTAGTTAAAAGGTCGTAATTATCTAAATTTATGTGGGTTCTAACCGTAGGGCTTCAGGTAATAATATTACTTAAATGGAGAATGCTGCTCACTTGATTGGTGTGTCACAGTCAGTACTGTTTATACTCTTTTTTTCTTCCTGCAGTCTTGATAAAGGAACTGATGACACTGGTAAGGTGCAAGGTGTCTCGCGCTGACAAAATATGTATGTTAAGGGTATTATTTTTTCAATCCCACACAACCTCCCGGCACTCCCATCAACTAAGTTACAGCTATGGTCAGGGTTAATGGATGACATGCTGTATATAGGGTTTGGTGTATTAAAACATACATTATAAACAAATGTGTGTATAACATATGCATCAGATTGTATGAAATAGATTCGGGAAAAAGAGTTAGTAGGTGTGGAAATGTTTTGTGTACAAACATAACTATATACATACATGCATACATACATACATACATACATACATACATACATACATACATACATACATATATACATAAATATATACATACATACATACATCGTGGCGTTCATGGAATCACATCACAACCACAACACATGAATATTGCAAATCCCAAAGCACACACAGACACACGCACTCGCCCCAAAGCCGTTCGTAGCACCGAAAATCCGGAGCCGCGGGGACACGAACAATTTTCATCAGCGAATAATCCCGCCTCACGTGTGCCGACCCCTCCCCTCTCCGCCCTACACCCCCCGTCCCTCCGAAAAAGTAACTCTGATAAACCAAACTATAGTAATTTTGTTCCATTTAATTAACTTTAGATGAATATTGGTCACAGCTTCACTCTTTCCCTTTGTCTCTTTATATTCACTTTATTTGTCTCTCCCTTTCCTTCCCTTTTCCCTTTCCTCCCTTTCCCATTCCCTCCATACACCCCTCACTCCGACTCACTGCCGCTATTCATCGTGCTCCGTCACTTGTACTACATAAAAAATTCATTCATATGGGTGAGCATTTTGTCCATCAAGTGGCATTTTCCAATATATTTCAACCGCGTTCCCTTCCTCTCCTCTGACACCCGAATTCCAGCCAAACATAAAACATCCCTTGTGGAGCCGACCCTGGAATGCAACAATGGGACTTAGAGTTGAGGGTCTCGAAGAGCGTCATGTAGAATCAAGTCTTATAATTTGAACAGATGTGTAAATCAAAGGCTGGATAATATTGAAGGGTGACCTGATGCCCTGCCCTTCCCTCTCTAGTAAAAAAAACTATGATGGGTAGATGATGATCCACCTCAAAGAAGGGATAATGGCACCGTTGTGTTTACTGGCGCCGGGTTTGTGGTGCTTGGAAACGAACGTATCATGATTGGGATGTCGTGGTTTCTATTTTTGTGTGATTCATTACGTCTCTGATCCACAATTAAGGTGTTTACAATGCCCTCGAGTATTGTTCTGTCACTGGTGGGTGGGTGGTGGGCGGGCGAAGAAAATATGATGCAGAATACGAAGACGAAAAGTATTACTAGATACTTTTTACAGTAACAAAAAAACAAAACAAAAAAAAAACTAATGTGATCTGATCTGGCTTGTTGCAAATTGTCTGCTGTTTTGTGTACACATTTGTCGGTTTAGAGCAACTACAACAACTAGAACAAATACAATAACAACAACAACAACAACTACTACTACTACTACTACTACTACTACTACTACTACTACTACTACTACTACTACTACTACTACTACTACTACTACTAAGTGTGTAGTAGTAATAAGAGTAATGTATGATAATTTCAACACAGTAGCAATACAACCAATCATGCTGAAAGAAATAGCCTCCTGCTGCTTGTCGTGGGAAGCGTTTGGTAAGTCTTGATGATATCCAGTGCCTCGTGTTCCGTCAGGTAGACAAGGCCGCACACCTTTAAGAAAAACGGTCACCTTTCTGCCGCCGCGAGGATTCAAGCCCTCAACACAAAAGCCGTCAAACCCCTGCGTTGCCGTGTGTGTGTGTGTGTGTGTGTGTGTGTGTGTGTGTGTGTGTGTGTGTGTGTGTGTGTGTGTGTGTGTTTGTCTGTATAGGTATAGGTGTATGATTTCCATTCTATAGTGTCATAGAACCGAGCAGGTATTGTGCAGTTTTTTTCCACCACATGTAACCCTCAACTATCCATAGGTCAGTGAGCCTGGCGGTGGCCGGCGAGAACAAATCTGTTGGGTTCACTGTTTTCCATTATATGAGTTCATGTTTTTTTTTAATGTTTTGTAATTAGTGGTATGTAGAGGGACGAATAATCACAATGGGAAAAGTTCTGTAACGCTGATACATAAAAAAAAATAATAATAATATTAAATCTTCTCCGTCGAGTTCAGTTAATTCTTTAAAGTGACGTAGTAATTTTCTGTTGAAAGTACCTGAAAGTATTAACTATACCAGGAAGATGGTAAAACTAGGGCAGACGAAAGGGTACACAGGAAGAACTACACGGCTCACAGGCTCAGCAGATGTGTTCTTCCCAACCTGCCTGTGACACAGAAGGTCATGTGGAATGAATAATTCTTGCTGTTTACTAAAATTTCTTGTTGTAAAGGATGTAAAATTGGATCCTTGAACGAACTTGCACACCATTCTACAGCTTCACCGATGATTAGCCTAAGGCGTATGTGTGTGTGTGTGTGTGTGTGTGTGTGTGTGTGTGTGTGTGTGTGTGTATATACATTGTGCTAGTCATGGCAATGCAGTAGCCAAGTGATGCACGGAGGTCCGTTGGTTTGAACAACATCACATTGGCGTCCAGATCTAAAAAATCTTTTAAATGTATCTTGAAATAATATGTTCGATGTGATGAATCTCGAAATGAAAATCTTACATACATAAAATAAACATTGGCAACGAATGGAGTGTTCGGGTAAATGTTCGTTATCAGTATTACGATCAATTATTAGTGTGCTTGTGGTTATGAGGCAATGAAGCAGATTATAGCTACGTTTTGAATTAATATTAATGTTTGTATGTCTCCTAATTTACGTTTAACAATTTTGGTGTTGTCGAAAAAATAATTTGTTTGACGTTCCTTTATGTTTTCTATATCGTTTGCTTCAACAGAGACCTAATTGTTAGCTTTCAAGTAACTCTATGTGGGCTCATGGTAGTGGGTGCTTAATGTGAGGCGTTACTTTGTGTTTTCAGATCAGGAACAGCAGGAAAGAGAGAACCTGTTAGGGGACGAGGTTATCTTTTTGAAGAGATATCATACTCTTTTCTACAGATCTTCTTTACTTATATGAAGGCAGGAATCAAAGGGATGGTTTTTATTGCATTGTAGTATAAGTAGTGTGTGGCATCAGTTAAGCCTGGTTAGTGTTGCTTGCCAACCTCACTTTTACCCTGACTCCTGCATGTTTTCTTAGGATGGAACACACTTGTGGTGAGACTTTCTCTTGCTACATAACACTTAATATTAGTCACTCATTCAGTTGTATCACATATACGATATGTTGAATTCATTACTTATAAATAGTAAAAGGAAAACACATCGTGACTTGTCATGTTTTATGGGGTCTGTAGAATTTTCAATATTTCTGCCATCGATCGTTTGTGGGAGGTAGAGGTGATGACTTATTTGTACATTACTATAATTGAAATCACCATTTTATAATGGTGGTTTCCTGCGCCGCTGCACAGCGAGGCAATCAGTCCAGTGTTAGTAACTCTGGACTGACTCACCTGAGGCCACAGTAAAGTTTCGTTGTGTTTTCCGCCATAAGCTTTGAGTTGTATTTTAACGTTCAACTTTTACTTTACATTTTACATCCAACAAACTCGTCAGTGATAAAAGTGGCAGCAAAACAATTCTTGCTATATATATAAACTAGTAAATATAATCAATACATTCGCAGACATAACCCGAAGCGACATATATATTGTAGTTTGAACTTAACGATCTTAATGAAGTCGTGGCTGTGACTTCACTACCGTGGGAACATGTTAGTAGAATAACATGTATTATATACTGTTATAATAATATTCTTCCTTCTATCATTCTCTTCACAAGTTTTACCCTTTAACGCCTTCATCCTGCAATAACCAACCTCACTACAATATTTATCTTCACTTTCGCTCTCAGCGTAAACTTCTTTATCTTATCAGTTTTTGTTTTTGCTATTCTCCTGACCTATGTATGCTATTCACCTTCTGTTTTCTCTATGTTGCTACACTTCCTGCATCCTCCAGTGTAACCAAAAGCATTTCAGTAAACACCCTTATGTTCGGCATTAATAATGTCAAAATTTGATTGCAACTTCTTTAAGTTCTTACGTCTGAGCTCATTAATAAGGATTGGTTTGGCGATGAAACATTTCAGTTATGTAATGTTAGATGCACTTGTAATAATTTTGACTTCTATTTCGATATGAGGTAAAGGCTCGTATTTGGCCTGAACTTGTTTGTTGTAAAACTAAGTAAAGCCAAGTGAACCAAAACACAATATTAGGTATGCAACAATATCTTGTTTCAAGGTGCAAGAATGCAATAACTAAAGCGTTGAAATATCTGGGGAGATGACAAACACAGGGATCACGTAATGGAGTTCAGGAGTTATGAAGAACAAATATGAACTGATGAGTATGTGCATGCGTTACTCTCCTTAATCCTTTATTTTTCCAACTGCTCCCTTATCTTTTACAACACAAAGTACCCATAGAAGTTCCAAATATATAATAATTATGCATTTATATAAAAAAATATTAATGTGTTAAAATCAACCATGTGATTTTTCCAAGTTCTAATTCTTTCCTCAACGATCGTTCATCCCTATTGTTTCCCACGTGCAAG
>JAPQNM010000042.1:6690812-6718312 GCA_029783475.1 Metacarcinus magister
GCTTCATAACTCTTGTCTCACCTCTTGCCCTCTTCCTCACCTTTCTTTCTCCATCCTCCTCGGTCTTTAAATCACTCCGCCCTGCTCTGTGTGTTGGTTTGCATGCAGCTCACGCATCAACATCTATCAACACACATCAACAGAGGCACCGTCGTCCCCCCGCCACGTGTGTCCTTGACTAATACGTACTCGGTGTTGATTCTTGTGCAATGCTGGTGATTTGTTAATTACTCTCAAGGGTGTGTGTATGCAACGAGTATGATCATTCACGATTGAAATGTGTGTGTTTGTTTTTCTACTTTATATGTAGTTTATGCATTATATTTACATTTGTTTTAGTATTGCTTCATAGATACATGTACACTTGGTCTTATACATGCAGTAGAAGCCACCACGCATACGGCATCTATGCATACACAGGCGATAATTCAATCTCTTTATTTTGTCCATGGAATGATTCTCCTTCCTGTACCACCTCTCCCTTTATCTTTGCATCTCAGGCCTGTCATTCATGTTATGCATTTTTCCATCGAGAACACCTTAAGATTCCTGCCTCAATGCTCACACCAGACGCTGCACTCATTGGCCTTGAGTCAAAATTTCACGGTGAAAAATGAAAGTAGTTTGCTGGGCTTGGGGCTGCGTTCATAGTTTTCTTTTTTTTTTAATTGAGTAAGGGGTGGCTCATCCTCTAGTGAGTGTTCGCATGCCATCTGTCGCTGGAGACTTTTTAACTTTGTGCCTGAGAGCCGTCTGGGGCGAGTGGCGTCTGTGGTTGACGGCTTTTGTGGCTTCGTTCTCGCAGGATAATGGCCATTTTGCAGACCAATCACAGTTTCGCAAAGAGTGACGGCTGAGTGAACAATAGAGAGACTCATTCCCGTCCCCCTTGAGCCTGCGGGAAGCGAGGACCACTCGGGTTCGTCTCTTATGGCCAAGGCGTTCTCTCCAGGCTGGTATAGTTCCATCTGGGTCTGCCTGTGTGGCCTGGTCGGGGACTTCCGTCTCACACCTTTCACTCTTCACTAACCTTGAAGTATTTCTACTTTTTTAACAATATTCAATACGAATGATGTAGTGTGTTAGATAGATAACGAAAACTTCATTGAAGAAAACTATCGATTGGCGTATAAACAAAAATCTTTAATTTCTATGCCGGAAAAAAGATTTAGGCAAGATTTAAAGAAACCTTTGATATAATTTAATACATTTAGAATGAGGGGAATATTACACTGTCATGTGTTGACATGCAATAAGTGCAGCTGGCTGATGGGACGAGGGTGCCACAGGAAGAGGGTCGAGATGCATTGTACGTGTCACAGCTGAGAGGGAGAACTGTAAATATTGAGCCTGAGAAGCATTAAGATATTACCGTTCCAGGATCAAGAGTAGAAGCGAGTAGACGTCAAGTGAAGAGAGTATGGTAGAGAATAATAAAAACAGGGGGATAAGAATGAATGGAGCAGCGGGAAGTGGAGAGAGAGAGAGAGAGAGAGAGAGAGAGAGAGAGAGAGAGAGAGAGAGAGAGAGAGAGAGAGAGAGAGAGAGAGAGAGAGAGAGAGAGAGAGAGAGAGAGAGAGAGAGAGAGAGTGTTTGATTCTTATTACTTTTACCAAATGTCAGCCTCAAACTTCAATTTCATTGCTAGGTAAACAACATGATTTTTTTTATAATTTTCTTACTATTATACCAGACTGATTGATTCTCAGTAGGTTTCAAAACATATTGGTCACTTATGTATGTACAATTCACACGTCATACATAGTTGCTAGCTTGGTCATTGTTATGATTTTTATAATAGAATTTCAGTTATATCAATCGTAGTTTTTTTTATATTCGAGTTATCAGATTCTGTCGTCATGGCTCATACATAAATCTGTGTGGCGTTCTTCAACCCTTGCATGAGTTTTACACCTCCGCCGTCAGTAGAATATATTCATGGTGATGGTGTTCGCATGCAAGAAGAAAAGTTGAGGGGGAGATGTAAGTCGAAAATGCAGTCGGTGTTATCTGAATAAAGGATATGGCGGCGCTCACGTCCAGTGAAAAATATATGGTTGAAACACTCAGGCTGAAGTGAGAGTAAAGGGTGATCGACAGGTCGGTGAGCGAAATACCTCACCAGTTGCCCAAACGTGAAAGTGTAGATACTTCCAAAGAAAAGTGAGGAAAGAAGAAAGAATGTTAGCATTGGCTTATCTCATTGTCATTATATTTATTTACATTGAACACTTTACCAACACTTGCTAGCGATACCATCACAGCCAGGGTAACGATAACTCGCAGAGAAAAGATGCTTCAACTTACTGTGTTTCTCTTGTCTTCCAGGTGCTTCTCCTGGGCTCACTATGTTCTGCTGGTGCTCTGGGGAACAGCCTCCGTGACTGAATTAAGGTATTGTGCCTTTGTTATTGTGTCTCATGCAACTGGATTTTCTCTTCTTCAGTCGTATTTCTCACATATATTCTTTTAAATGACCTTACCTGTTAGCATTATTATTGTGTCATGGAAGAGGACGAAAGTTATATGCTCCACCTTCATGTTTATTTGAAGCTTACGTTATTGAAGGAGAAAGAAGTGGTTACAGTCTGCCTTGTGGGGATCTATAATACAGTTGTCTCTGCATCACGCGTGAGGCTTAATCAGGTTTGTTAGTGGCAAGAAAAACAAATCTCTACTGTGTGGTCTGAGAGTAATGCCAGACAGTCTTGACACATAATCGAATCTTATGAGTTTTGTGTATATTGTTAACGTTGTAAGTTCATCCGGATCAAATTCACAATGCGGAAGGATGTGCAAGACACCTACTTGACGTCCAATTGTGAGTCTTGACACGTGGTTGGCTGACAAGGACGAGTGTTATTTGAAATATTGCAAGTCTTTCCTGATGGTTGAGGGTAATAGCAAGCGTTCAGTGTTTAAAGTTTATATTAATGTTTTTTTTTCTTCTTTTTGTTCTTGCATCAGACACTGACAAAATGTGATATCGAAGTGAAAGTCAAGAAACAAAAGGATAAAATGTTTTAGTGAGCATTTTATGACTTTGTTTGTCTGAATTGTTTGTTTGGTTTTCTTTTGTGTATATAAAAACAAGACTCTTTCTACAAAAACACCACTAGCCGCCCGTGTTCCTCGCCCACTATCTCGTTGGAAAAAAAACCGTGAATGATGGAAGTAGTTTCAGGAGGTGGAGTGGCCGGCAGTACACGGCGTGATGAGAGAGTGTAAGGTCAGTGCATGTAAAAGGAAAACATAAATATTGTGGGTTTTCTGTTTAAACGAAAGGAAAGAAAAAGAAAAGAAAATACCTGTAGTGTTTTCTTATTGGAGTAAAGGGAAGGAAATGTGTGGTTTGCCACGTAAAGTCTGCACAGACCAGACTGTACACACGCAGCAGCTGTGGAAGAGCCGTCTTTGTGTTGGCCGCCTCATTGTTATGTATTCAGGAACTTTAAAAAAAAAAAACCGAAAGATATTCAACATAACCTGTCATGGCCAACCGGAGGGAATTTATCTTCATTACTTCTGTTATAATATTTTCAGTGTGACGTGATTTAGACTCAGATTATAATCCCCAATTAAAGGGATCGGAGTAATGTGAGACGCTGAATTACGTTTACTTGTCACTAATATTTACATGCAATCGTTGTAATGTAATCGTAAGCCATCACGGGACAAAGAGTCACTCAGTAAATGTCACGTGCTTCATTAGGACACTTTCTGGAAAACAACATAACAATATTTTCCAGCAGACCTGCACCACATATCATCTACATATGATCGTCGAGGCGAGGCACGTGTTCGCTGTTGTCTTATCCGTAATGGTGCAGCAGTGAGTTATATAAGGAGGACTCTAGGTACACAAGTTTTCCGATGAGGAGGTTAATTACACCTGATACTTGGAAGTTATATTGTACATCTTGTGAACTGAACATAATCAAGGAAAAGCCTTTGTGGAGGATTACTGGAAACTATTTTTTCTACAAACTTACAGTAGCGAGAGAGAGAGAGAGAGAGAGAGAGAGAGAGAGAGAGAGAGAGAGAGAGAGAGAGAGAGAGAGAGAGAGAGAGAGAGAGAGAGAGAGAGAGAGAGAGAGAGAGAGAGAGGGCACCAGCGTCACACATGTATTGAGTATGCAGTTTGTGTCAGTTAATTGATGTAGACATTTAGTATAGACCAGGAGCAAGAATGGTGCTGAAAGTTGTTGTTAGAAACTTGGAAATTATTATAGGAGGCGTCCCTGAGTGGGGAGGACTCAGAGAAAAGTAGAAGAGCAATTTAAGAAGTTTGAAGGGGGGTTCAGCAGAGTTAAAATTAGATCTCAAGTCGCGAATATTGCAAATGATAAGGTGGAGGAAGGAAGGCGAGGCGGTGAGGCCAGGAGAGGAAGCTGCTTGGAAATGGAAGGAGTGGTTTAAGGGTCTAGCCATTTGGTAATGATTATGGTTCTCTCGGCTCTGTCAAAATCTTCTGGTGTTGGAGCCTCTTTTTAAGGTTTAGGCTTAATTACTACCTGCTATGGAAGTAGTGGTTAGTCCAGAGACAGTAAATTATTGACACGCTATTTCAAGGTGATACTTGAAGTCTTTCAAGCTTGAAATGCAGTGCAGACCAGAAAAAAATGTGAAAAGTGCAATTCTCTGGCTATCATGAATACAATAGACAGCCGCTTACAGGAGTAAAAAATGTATCGCAAATCGCATGTGGCAAATTTGTGTGGTTGTCTGTCTGTTACGGAAGTTGAAACAAGTTATACGACCTTCAACGGATAACAAAAGTGTGACTATAAGTAGTGTGTAACAATCAGTGTTTGGAGATCAGCAGACAACCTAGTATTTAGTCATCCAAAAGTTTTAGTTACCTACAATTGAAAGAAAAAATTGTTCCAAGAATGAAATCTGCATCTACCCGAAGAAATTACAAGTCTCATGGCTGAAAAACATTATACTTTTCACATTATCTTTGTATCATGTGTTCTGTTGAATTACAGGAGTATTGGAACGGCAAGAATAACATTACACTGACCTTTATCTATTCACAAATTAATGAGAGAGCGTACTTGCTGATGTTTATGTTTATACTGACATAGCTGAAAGTCGATAGACATTCATATTAAACTTTGTTAAGAGCAAAGTATTTCTGACGTGGTTGTCACTCGCTGTACCGATCATTTTATTGAGTGTTCTTCCTCGCCGCTCCCCGCCCTTCCCACACCCATAAGCTGCAAGTTTCTCCTTCCACCTTGCATTTGAAGCCGATGTTTACCTTCACTATAATTTTTACCTCATCAATTGCTTCTCCTTTATTATTTTTGTCTTAATTTATTTAGATTGCTGCTGCTTCTCCTTAAGCATTGATTATTATTACTTATTATGTTTTTTCTTTCTTAGAGAGTAATGGTGAGTTGATGTCTGCTGCTAGCGAATGCGTGAACTGAGACACAAAGCTGCACGGCTCCAATTATTGTCTTGTTGAATGAATCTAATATATTCAGAAAAAAATCTGCAGCAAGCATGAAAGTATTTTGTCAATTCAATTCAAGGGATAAGATTATAATAGTATATTAACGCTGTATAATATCACTGTCACACACCAAGATCACAGTGTTACCACAATCATCATTATTAGTATAACGAAAAAAAAGTGGCAATCTGCAGCAGTTATTATTCCACATTACCATTACTATCACGTGTGTGGTGGGTGGGAGGCTTGGCTCTGGCTTCGTGCTCGTCATTCATTGAAGTTTTTGCTTATATTTATGGTCTCGCAAAATCTTTTCCCCTCGTAAAACTTTTCCTCATAAGATTTAACAGAATCCCAACAAAATTTAACTTTGTCTTCGATGGACGCAAATAAATTATAAGTTGATTGAAAACAAAATATGAAGCACCGAGGGGATAGCAATTACGTATATGAAAGAAAGAATGAGAGAGAGAGAGAGAGAGAGAGAGAGAGAGAGAGAGAGAGAGAGAGAGAGAGAGAGAGAGAGAGAGAGAGAGAGAGAGAGAGAGAGAATGCAGGGGCTGGGCTGTGAGTGAAAGAAAAATAGAAATATCAAATTAGGGAAGAGTAAGGGAAAACCGTTGCGCCAGTCATGCATAGAGGAATAAATACATATTCGTTGGCCACATAGCTACGACAAAACAAGAAACACATACATAATTCCATCATACACACACACACACACACACACACACACACACACACACACACACACACACACACACACACACACACACACACACACACACACACAAACACACACACACACACACACACACATTTACTGAAAAGACCGTGTAATAGCAACAACAACATTAATTATTACTTATACTAATATTACTGCTGTTTCTGGTTCTACTACTACTGCTACTACTACTACTACTACTACTACTACTACTACTTCTACTTCAACTTCAACCACCTCGGCTACCACAAATAATAGCAAGTTAATTACATACGGTAACAATTATTATTTCCTTAACACTGCAGAGCGAGCGTCATCATTAATTCTTCTTGTTATGGCGCCGTTTTTCTCCCTCTAGCATCGAAATAAAGCCTGAACCTCCAACGGATTATATGTATTGTTTGGTCTTAATCGTTAATTGCTTGCAGCTTAGTTTGCTTGTAATTGTGCTGTGAGGTGTGTGTGTGTGTGTGTGTGTGTGTGTGTGTGTGTGTGTGTGTGTGTGTGTGTGTGTGTGTGTGTGTGTGTGTTTGTGTTCTTCAGGATCTATGCATGCGTAATTTTCTTCCTTCCTGTAAGTCCTTTTCGCTCAGGTTTTCCTCCCTTTCTCCCTCTCTACCTTTGATGACGTCAGCAGATGTAATTGCTGCTTTCCTGTTATAAGTGGAACGGGAGGATCATCGCCAAGAAATGCTAATCCTATAAACATGGTGGAGGAGAGAGTGAAGAGAAGAGCAAAGGAAGGGGAGGGTCAAGGAGGGAAGGAAACAGAGGGCAAATAAGGCACTGAAGGGAGAAAATGGACCGTAGATTAAAGGGAGTAGTTAGTGAACAGTAAGAACCAAGAGACTCTATGCAAAATAAGATAAATATACAACTGAGGAAGTATTATTAGGTTTGCAGGACTTAGAAATTGAAATTACAGAAAGGAAAAAGCTGTACATATGTAGATGGCAAGGAAGGGAACACATTTGGACAGTCAATGCAAAATAGGAAATATGTTTGCAGTAAAATCTCCTCAGTCTTCCCGTGAATATTCTACGTTCAAGATACTCTATGTCCTGGTTACTCTTTAAGTGCCAAACAGACTGTGTCACTCATAAAACACCCCAGAGGGTTTAAACGCCATCTGCATTATTAGTGTGACTCACGAGCCCATCATATCAGCAAATCACACTTTCGACGGATTGGCTTACGTGCTGAATTTCGAGGCCATTGGCTGATGGGATTTCCAGAGGCGTTATTTCACGGTACACAACTTTAGCGTGCCACCTCTTGATGCGCCAAAGCCTCGGTCAACACTACGTCTCTAATATTGTCGGAAATAGAAGATGATTATCGTCTCTCTCAAAATAATTACTGGAGTATTTTTTTTTATTATTACTGTTTTTTACTTGGTAGGTAGTAATTCGAGCTTCCTGTTTGATGGTCGTTTACCTGCAGCTTTGCCTTGATGCAACACTATCACACAAACCCGCACGCTCGATTAAGTTTCTTTATCTATTTCATCTACTTTGTTTTCAGGTAAACAATGAAGTAAGAAGAATTGCAATTTTTCTTCCATTATCTTACAGAGAGAGAGAGAGAGAGAGAGAGAGAGAGAGAGAGAGAGAGAGAGAGAGAGAGAGAGAGAGAGAGAGAGAGAGAGAGAGAGAGATGAGGGGGAAAGGGGAGTAAAAGGGCCCGAGGGAAGTAACTGGGTTAAGTACCGGTCAATTACAAGCTAAGAATACTAATCGCCAAGCCCAAAGAGGAGGAGGAGGAGGAGGAGGAGGAGGAGGAGGAGGAGGAGGAGGAGGAGGAGGAGGAGGAGGAGGAGGAGGAGGAGGAGGAAAAGGAGGAAAAGGAGGAGGAGGAGAGGGAAGCAGTGCGATCACTTTTCGTTGTGCTGAGGAAAATGAAGAAGGGAAGAAGAGCAGGAGGAGATAGGAGGGAAAGAAACGTGAAAAGGGGATGGAAGGGAGGGTGGCGTGAGGAGGAGCTTGTCTGGCCTGGTGAAGGCCGTGTGGAAGGCAAAATAAACCTTCGAGTCGTGGCAACAGACTTGATGGACTGATATCGGCAGGGTTTGTCGCAGCCTTCTTGGAAGGAGAAAATCTATACCTGGAACCTCACGTAGGTGACACAGAACTTTTTAAAACCCGACACCAATCTTCTGAGGAAGAAGGAAGCGCAGGCGACAGGAGAGGACGAGTAAGAGGTGGTTGGGTGGAGAGGAGGAAAGAGTTAAGAGACTGGTTATGTACCAGAGCAGCCTAACAATGAAGGCAATTGTTTGAAATTGTGTCTACCATGTCATCTGTGAAATTTACGCGTCGCAGTTATGTACCCTTTTATGCTGACATTAACAGACGACCTTGTGTGCGAGCCTAGAACCAGCCTACGTCTTTCTTTACTTTGTGTGTTAAGGTCACCCGTAAACTCCAGAAGACAGACTCAATGTTAGGATGGGGCCGTCCTTTCTTAGTTACCAGCCCGTGCCTTCTGTATCTGATGGGTTATCCTGTTGTCCTTTTGGTGCTGTCTTTGTTCTCTTTCCTCATAATGCTTACTCCATTTCCTTTATATACGTTTGTTCCCTTGCCTACAGTAGTCTCAATGTCACCGCTCCTTTCAGAGACTGTTCTTTACTGTTCTGTTAACTGTGACAACCCATTCATGCACGAATCCTCGCCCGAAGCCTACCATCCTCACTCTTGTTTCGTTGTTATTCCAAACACTCTTCCTGGCTCTCGCACTCCCATGCACACTCACACTCGCATGCCTACACCTATATTCTCGCACACTATTACACAGTTTAACCATGCTGACTCCACATCCCATACTCTGCCTCAAACTCCCCCCATGTTGCCTGGTACCCCAATATTGCCTCGTCCTCCATGTTGTCTCAGCGTCCCCCCAAAATATCTCACCCCCCTTACGCATTCTCTCACGTCCCTAAACTGTTTCTCACGCTCCCCCACCCCACCACCCCCACACACTTTTACTCTTTTCCCACATTATATCGTAACCGCACACTGATCTATATGGTTTTATACGTCATTTTATTATCTCACACACCCCATCCTCACACTCAGTCACCTCTGCACTGTTTCATACGCTTCTATACTGTTTTCTACGGCTCTACAGTGTCTCCCACGCACCCACACTGTCTTGCACTCACCCACATTGTCTCAGCCACCCTTGTATTGTCTTATCCACCCTTACACACACTGTCTCATTCCTCTTAATTACCAAGCATCCTTCTACCTTGTATCACACGCCCTTATACTGTTATGCGCGCCTCATTACAATTCTACACACCCTCACACCACCTTACATGCCCTTCTCACTGCTCTGCGCACTCCCCGCTATTCCGCATACCCTCACACTTTTCACATGCCTCACACTGTTCTCTACACCCACTCACTCACTATTCTTGGCCTCACTTGTACGCCATGAACGCCTCCACAGTGTTCTCTGCATGCACATCCTAACACTTCACACCCACAACAGCACCACACCTACACCTTCGCCATATGTACACTACCAACTACACTCAAGCTCTCGCAGTGAAGTGAACATGGTTGAGGTGATTTCATGCGGATCTGAATAACACGAGTGAATGAGCGGAAATCAGGGTCATCGGAGCGGAAGGACGGACAAGAAAGAACAATAATCATGGAGAACAACAATGGAACACATCAAACTCACGGGGACCTGGGCCACTTGGGAAGGTTCTTTGTGTGTGTGTGTGTGTGTGTGTGTGTGTGTGTGTGTGTGTGTGTGTGTGTGTGTGTGTGTGTGTGTGTGTGTTCTTTTTTCTAGGTCTTTATGTGTCTTACTCGTTGTAGGTTTCTTTTACCTGAACTTCTTTTTTAAACAAGGTTATCTATCGCCTCAAATCCTATGAATTGAGGACCACATTCTTATTAGCCAGCACGGTTATGCAGTCCGTTAGGTTGGTTGTGTCCTTGAGTCTGTTGCTGCGTTTGTGCCACCTCAATTATATCCCGTTTTGGTAATATTATTCATGTGTATTGTACGTGCGTATACCTCTTGGCTGCCCTTAAGTATTCACCTTCACTTACTTGCATTGTTTTTTGTTTACTGTTCTTGAATGTTGGAAGGAGTGCCGCCTAACCTCTCTATTATTGTGCGAATCATCATGTCCGGGATGCTGTCACGCCCATTTGGATCCTCACCTGTACAAAGGGTTTAGTAGTTGATGCTCAGGGGTTTCCGTGACCGTTGGGGCGACAGATCAGATAGAATTCACCTGTCCGGTGCACCTGCGGATAGGGACAATTAACTCGCCCGGCATCACGCGGCCCCGGGCACTTAAACACTCACTTCCGGTACACAGGTGAATGCGGGAAACCGATTTGGTAACTTCCGGGCGATACTCCAAAAATCATTGTCGCTTTTCAAAATTCTACGTGCGAGCTATTTTCGAACAAATCCACTCTCGGGAATCACTCGCCGCTTTCAGGGACGTGGGTTTTGTGTAACTCAAAGGTGGGAGAACCGAAGAGCGAATGGTGAGTGCGATGAAGACAGGTTTGGGTGGCAGCATGGGCGTGGGGGGCCGGGTGGGCGGGGTGGAGGGGGCCAGGTGAGCGAGGGGCTGTGGGTTGAGGCTGTGGCTGAGGCAGGACGTTGTAATGGTGTCCACGCGACCGGCAGCACGCACAAAGAACCACTTCCGGTTATTATCAAGGAGATTATTCGTTCCTTCGCTGCGCAGGAAGAGGAGGAGGAGGAGGAGACAGAGAAGGAGGAGGAAGAGGAGGAAGAGGAGGAGGAGGAGGAGGAGGAGGATCAGGAGAAGATTATTATTACATTATTATCTATTTACGTCTACCTACGTATATATATGATAGATAACTCTCTCTCTCTCTCTCTCTCTCTCTCTCTCTCTCTCTCTCTCTCTCTCTCTCTCTCTCTCTCTCTCTCTCTCTCTCTCTCTTTCTTCGTTGAGCAGGCAGGGCGCGGCAAAGAATGGATCGCCAATAATCACGGATCCCGTAAATACGCCCAGGAAGTAATTACACGCATTTGTTTTTAAGACTAAATTTGAGATGTGCAGAGTCGAAATGATTCCTGCCACCTGCATTAGTATTGAGTCTTACCTTATTGCTACTCCCTCCAAAATCTAAATGGACACCAACTTTTTTATTCTTTAAGTAACATAATCATTACTGTTTTCATTACTTACTTACTTATATTTTTGTTTTCCTCTCTCTGTTTTAACATTATTTTTCTCATTTCTTATTTTTTACCTTTTTTTTTCATTCTCATTATCATCAGTTTTCCTTTCCACCCACGTGCACTATTTTTATCTCTTACTCACTGCATGTTTTTTTATTCTTCCTTCTTATGCTTCCTGATGTTTCCTCTAAATATGGATATGGTTAATGGTTATTTTCCTGTCAAATATTTCTTTTAATTGCATCAGCCATCGCATGTCAATCATTATTATTCACTTCATATATCCTGTTTGCTAGTTTTTTTTGTATGTGTATGTGTTTTTGGCTCATGGTAGTAAGAATCACGTGCTGGACTCGTGATTCCCAGCCATTACCATTCCGGAGATAGCTTAGGGTTAGTATAGACGATCTGTGTGTAAGGGTGTGACCTTTTACACACCACACACCCCATTTTGTTGCTCAGGGGGACAGTAACGGCTCACACATCAATGAAACTTATAACCTGGAGCGGGGAACGAACCTCGGGCTGTCAAGGGACGTTACTACTGTGTCTGTCTGTGTGTGTGTGTGTGTGTGTGTGTGTGTGTGTGTGTGTGTGTGTGTGTGTGTGTGTGTGTGTGTGATCTTATATGAAAGTGTAATATTCAGTAACGGTTGCATGTTTTTTTTATGATTTTCCTCTTAAGTACACGTAATATTGGACTATTTTTATGCTACGTTAGCTCACCTACTCATGTACTTGTATGAAAGACGTATTTTACCGGTGCAGTTTATTATATATTCGATCATATTGCAGAGGGGACGTATTCGCTCTCTCTCTCTCTCTCTCTCTCTCTCTCTCTCTCTCTCTCTCTCTCTCTCTCTCTCTCTCTCTCTCTCTCTCTCTCTCTCTCTCTCTCTCTCTCTCTCTTAAGATCACTTCTCCTAGCCAAACACAGTCAGTCCTCAATCCTCCTCCGTTATGCGTATGTTTACTTACTGCTATTTTTTTCTGGACCTCATTTCCTTTATCAGACCTGCATTTCCATCTCTCTCTCTCTCTCTCTCTCTCTCTCTCTCTCTCTCTCTCTCTCTCTCTCTCTCTCTCTCTCTCTCTCTCTCTCTCTCTCTCTCCGCAGTTCTTCCTTGCTCCCTCTCCTCCCAATACCTGTCTTGCCCTCGCCACCTGCCGCATCTTTGGGGCCGCGAGGCATGGCTGGGGCAGGAGGGATCACGTCTCAAGGCCCCAGGCACGGGACGAGGCCAAGCGTACCCTGAGGCGGAGCAGGTGTATGCGTGGAGGAGGAGGGGGAGGAGCAACAACAGCAGCAGCAGCAGCAGCAGCAACGGGGCAGAAGAAGAAGGAAGTGGGAGGGGGATGAGGGGATAAAGTGAAAGAAGAAGAACTAGACGGAGAGAAAGGTAGATGAGATGATTAGGCGGATGGGGAGGAGGTGAGGGGGTGAGGGGGAGAGGAGAAAAAGTGGAGATCAGGAGCAGGCGTGGGGGAGATTGAGGAGGAGGAGGAGGAGGAGGAGGAGGAGGAGGAGGAGGAGGAGGAGGAGGAGGAGGAAGAGGAGGAGACAAGGATGAAGGAAGTGGGAGGAGGAAGGCGGGTAAAGTGAATGAAAAAGAATGCGATTGAGAAAAAAAAAGAACGACTGAAAGAGGGATGGAAGAAGTGAACTGAATAATGATGAATGAGAATGCCAAGGCAGACCGATGTAGGAGTGTTTAGGTGATGATAATGGCGTCACTGATAAACGAGTGTGTTAGGTCTTAAGTGGATCATGATAAAAATGCAAAAACATCATGATAATTAAGATAACGTAATAATGGTATGTACAAAAAAGGACTTCTAGGTGCGACGCATTATTTACAGAGAAACTATTAACAATTCATTATGTAAGGCTGACTGACAATGAGAGAAAATGTAATGTTGCTCGAAAGGAAATCAGAAGGGAAATTGAAAAATGTTTGCGGTGAAGTGAGCAAAGTGTATTTTCCCCCCGTCTCCCCACCTTCCTTCTTCCATTTCTCCCAGCCGTCCATCCTTCCTCCCTCGTTCCTGCTTTCGTTTGGCATATTGATGTGTCCTTCCATTACCTGAGCCAGCGACGTGGGGTGTACTTCTCCCGTCACCTGGAGGCGCCGGCAGGTAGCCAGCCAATAAGCTGGTCGTTGGTCTCGCCGCGCGGTGCACAAGGAGTCAGCAGCCTTCTCCTCACAGCCTCAACGCTCACCTATTAGTTTATATATTTTCTTTTTTCGTCTCCTACCCGTTGCTTTTATTATCACTCTAGTGTACTAATGAAAGAAGATACGGTGAGGATGTTGTCGAGCTTCCTCCACCAGTGTTTATTGTTTAGCTGAAATTGTGATGAAAACTACCACTAGGCAACCCACGCCCCTGCAACTACCCTGCCTGAGGGAGAGCCACATCTCACCCCCGTCCGTCCCGAGGCGGATGGACAGTCTGCAGCAGGGAAGGTTCTCGCCTCTTCATAAAGCGGCCCGGTCTGGGTGACACAAATGCCAAATTACAAGAGGAAGTGTGAGTTACACTCGTCGCTCGCCCTGTTTTACGGTCTCGCAGGATTTAATGTTGGTGATGTGTGCCGGGGTGGCCAGTGTTTAGGGGAAGGGGGTGAGCGCTCCCTCCAGCACCCTGCCTGGCTCCTGGCAGGCCGTCGGTAGGCGTGTGATTGGTTTTGGAGTCAGTATGATACAAGGAGATGAAAGCCATATAGGATTCCTGCCAAGCTTCCCGCCTGAACCAGACCTAGAGATTAGCGTTTCATCTCTCAGGCGTCACTTGAGACCTTTTCTCAGGAGGAAATACTAGACTTCGCACTGGTTTTAAATGTAGTGCACTCTGCGTCAACTACTGGCCTAAAGCCGAGTCAAATCCTAGACTGGTCGGCGTTCCAGCTGCTGTTGAAAGAGGCAATTTGAGATCAAATGCCAAATACTGATCGCTGTACGAGCCGTCACTTTACCGTCCTCGTAAGGCACGCTAACTGGCTATTCGTCCGACGCGCCGAAAGGGAGATTGCCAGGGTAAATATCCATCTGAAGTGACAGGTAGGAGCGCTGACGAGGGGCAGGTGGCCGTGAAGAGGAGGCAGCGCGAGTAATGGGAAAGGTTATGCCGTCACCGCGTGTACCTCTGATGCGTGGGGCACCTGCGTGTACTTAATGCTACCACCCTCATCATGCTGCACTCATTCAAACATACACCTCTTGCTATATCTTTGTATATGTTTATATATATATATATATATATATATATATATATATATATATATATATATATATATATATATATATATATATATATATATATATATATATATATATTTGTGTGTATCATTATTATTGTTATTATTATTATTATCATTACTATTGTTATCATTGTTATTGTTATTATTATTATTATTATTATTATTAGTTATTATTATTAAAGCACTGTAAGTGGTGGCCCAATAATTACAACAAGAAAATAATTGCAATACAGGTACAATTATTTGTGCATAAACATTAAATTTAACGCTTCGTGTTTGTAGATTTTGTTTCTTTTCAATATACACAATACTTTTATTTATGGGAATGTCTGTTTAGTTCTGCAGCCAGGGAGGAAGGAGGTAGGTGGAAAATCCCTCCAGCCCTTACGAGTGTCAGCGACTATTAACAAAGACATTCTGTAGATTCGGAAAATAATTGAGCTGGAAAGTGTTCAACCAAGTCTGATAACACATAACACTCACAGCTGTGTCATAATGTATACACGTGATGCCAAGCTTGCTGGTTCACAAGGCAACACATGACATCGCCGAGCGGCTACACCTGCCTTGACATTCACAGATCATTCCGCACATGTTATTGATTCAACCTACCTGTTACTTTACTCTTCGTATTGCTCTCTTCTTACTTTTCACTACCATCCTCCAGCTTTCCTTCCTTCCTCTTATCATGTCCTTCTCCTCCACTCTCGACTTCAGGCAGCAGACGGCCTCCTGAGACCGCCCTCATTAGACTTCCAGCGATGACTGTTTTCAAAAATTTTACTTATCCTTCTTGATTTTTCTTACTTCCTCTTCAATTCCATCTCACTCTAGTTTAATTATAGCCAGTGGTGACTTTTCCTTACATTTAATTGTCACTTTTACGACTGACGTTTGATTCATTTGCAAGATTAGTCGAAAGAGAGGGTGCTGAAGACATGTAAACAGGAGGAGGAGGAAGAGGAGGAGAGGGGAAGAGGAGGAGGAGGAAGAGGAAGAGGAGGAGGAGGAGGAGGAGGTGGAAGAGGTTGAAGGAGAGCCACGCCCAGGTGTTCAGGAGTGTTGAGTGAGTTTGGTTTTCATTTCCTAATTCGCTCTGTCAACAGTTTTCTGAGAGGCTTGCACAGTGCCACATCCTTCACTTGTCTCAATATGCTGGTGTTTTTGGCGCCTCTACCCGAGAAGAATATGGCGTTGTTATTATTTTCTCTCGCCTGCAACACACACACACACACACCCACACACCCACACACACACACACACACACACACACACACCCACACACACACACACACACACACCTACTCTGTCAGATGAGGAAATACAAAACTATTGCCATTATTCGGACAGATAGACAGATTGACGGACATTGACAAACGTATAGTAGACAGTTCGGAAAATAAAATAATTCAATTAAGATTTTTGTTGATCATATTATCACATTTTGTTAATATAATTTGTTGATTTTTTGTCCTTCATTCTTTACGATGGTAGTCATTAATTTATATTCGAGGTTTTTTTTTTCTTCTTCTTCTACCTTCTTTATTTATAAGTGGAATATGTGATGTAAGGAAAGACAGGATGGAGTAGTAGTACTTTACTTTCTCTTATGTTTCGATAGAGTCTTCCTCCTTAGAGAGATTGAAAACTGTCGACACGTTAGAGAAAGTAAAGTACCACGGCTCATTCTTGCTTTTCTCTACACCTCTTATTCCACCTGTTTCATTTTCTACAGGTAAAGTTCCTATTTCCTCCCATATATTTATACATTTTCATTGATTTCAGTATGTTTCCTTCCTTCCCTCGTATTCCTCACGGTCATCCTTGGTGATTTTTCTGCTATTTATAATTTTCTTTACTCTCATGTTTTATTTCCGTATTTATATTTCTGGTCTTACTTCCTTTCCCTATTTTTATTTCTCCTTTACCTTTTTTCAACTCTTCTTTCCCCCTTCTCGAAATCCGGTCATTACCTCATAATTTTGGCCAAATACCTGTGATCTTCCTTCCTAAAGTGGATAATGTTAAGGATAAGCGTTTAGAGGAAGGGAGACGTTAGGCGGACGCTCGAGGAAATAGCTGGGTATTGGTGGATAGCTGGATACCTATAGGGAATGCTTCTTAGTACTCGGTTAGTCCGTGTTTGGAGCGACTAAAGACATATAAGAAACATTTAAGAGATAATGTGTTTCCTTTAATTAATTAAGGGCTACTAAACCCTCTCTGGTGGTGAAGCTTCATTTGGTTCGCTTAATTAATATACATTGGAGTGAAGAGTGTTGGAGGTGAGGCGGCGAGTGGGTTAGGGAAATGGTCGGTGCCTTTGAATCAATTTAGTAAATGGAGTCTGGTTGGTGAGTGGTTTGAGGCACTGCAGGTAGCGTGAAGCTGGTCATGATGGTGGTACTTATCTACCTACCAATTCCACCATTAATCTGTTTATTTTAACACCTATAGAATAATTTAAAACCCCCTTGTGTTTTATTTACGTCAAGGAAGGCTGGCGAAGGGCCAAATGCATAAGTGAAAAAAGTCCCACCACCACCACCACCACCACTCCTCGAAGCACAGAGAAATTTGTTTATGAAACCGTATATTTCCTTGTGCCTTTGTGTCAAGAAAAGTGCGGCGGGTAACATAGGACTTGTGAGATGAAAAATCCGCGAACCACTAAAAACATGCGCGCGCCGCTGCCTGCCTGCTTGCTTGCCTGCCTATACAAGCCTTGGAGGACACGGGCGGGATGGCAATCAACAAACATAAGGAAAAAAAGTCTTACACATGATGGTATTGCAAGAATATTAAGACTGATTGGACACACACACACACACACACACACACACACACACACACACACACACACACACACACACACACACACACACACACACACACACACATATTACAAAAAGATGGTTACACTGTAAGTAATGGAAACTATTAGGAAAACGAGCAAGGAAATGCCGGAGAGACTGAAAGGCTGCGGGCAAGGGCACAGGAGGAAGGCAGGAGGGACTTGAGGGTGGGATGAGTGGTAAGAAAGGAAGGGAGTGTCGGGAAGTCAGTTAGGGAGTGGTAAGGAGACACAAGGCTGATGCTGCTGATGATGTTGATGATACTTCTGAAGAGCCATGAAGATAAACTGATATTACCAGTGAACGAAGAAACACACCTTGCACAACAACACCGTGAACACTCCTTTTCGTGGAAGAGGTACAGGTGTGGAAGGGGGGGGAAGGGGGGTGTTCCGTGCCAATCCTTCCCCCCGCCTCCTGCACGACACACTCCTTAGGATGCCATTAAGCCCCGGCCCAGCATCGCCAGTCCTCCGCGGCGGCTACAAACTGACTTGCGGACACAAGGACCACAGCAGCTGCCATCAATACGGCTCAGGGTCGAAGAAAGAACGAAAGGAACTGAAAAGGAATAGCCCTTATCCGATGAAAACAATTGCTTAGCTTACTTTACCCCCTCCCTCCCTTCCTCTCTCTCTCTCTCTCTCTCTCTCTCTCTCTCTCTCTCTCTCTCTCTCTCTCTCTCTCTCTCTCTCTCTCTCTCATTCTGTGCTGAGCTGCAATTGCCTTTGAAAAATGTGAAGTGAGGAGGAGGATTTCGGAAAGGACAAGGAGGTGGGGATATGAGGATTAATGTTCGGACGGGAATTAGTGGAGGTAAATCCCCAATATATCCCACGGCTATCATTGGTCATATTTCTTCATTATGAAAGCTGGCGGGAAGGGAGGACAGGGAGACGGGAGTATATTTGAGCATTGTCTCTCTCTCTCCCTGTCTCTTTTTCTCTTTCTCGCTGTGTATGTGTGTGTGTGTGTGTGTGTGTGTGTGTGTGTGTGTGTGTGTGTGTGTGTGTGTGTGTGTGTGTGTGTTAAATATAGTACTTTATTGAGTGGTGTCAGTGGCCGCGCTGGTACCCATTACGCCTTGGCTTAGTGTAAAGAACAGCTAATGGTCCTGTAAGGCTACTACTTTTATCTAAAGACACACACACACACACACACACACACACACACACACACACACACACACACACACACACACACACACACACACACACACACACACTTCTCCATACATCCTCCAGTTACAGCACGTGTATAGGATTACTTTTTGTGTATTTTTGTATTTTAATCGTCTTTCCTTTGTTGCATTTTTGTCGTTTTCAGTATTTGCTCTTTTTTTCTATATTCTTTTTTCGTTATCTATTGTCCTATTTTTTTGTTTTTCCCTTTCTTCTTACACACATTTCCCTTGTCATCTCTTGGTGTTCTGTCTCTCTTTCCTTCTTTTCTCTTTCTCCGTCCTTCCTTCTTTTCTTCCTTTCTTCCCTCCATCAGCCAAGAACTGTCACCAAAGCCGCTTGTTTATAACCTGGAATTATAGCGAGTATGGTGTCTGGATGGGACTTTCTCTGATTCACGGCTAAATTTTTTGTTATTATATTTCCCAGCTAGATATTAAGTCTTATTTCCCACCACGACTTTTCTTTTTCCTCTCATTCGTTGTCTAGTTCACATTTTTTGTATTATTTCTACTGACCTTTTCATATATATATATTGGGATGATTTTCCTGTTTTGGATAGATATGATTTTTCTCTCTTCTTAAGGTTTATTTTGAGATGAACAGCGCGTGCTTTAAGGTTTATTCTTTTCGCTGGTCAAGTATTTTAGTAGATAATGTAGACTGATTCTGCCTCAGTGAATATAATGCTGCCTCGACCGGCCCTGTTCTCGAGTACATCATACTGAGTTATGGTGTGGAAATTGCACCTTATATGGTTTGTGTCGAAAAACTTGCTGATAATGATTGATAACGACCTTGTAATACTTACGTTCCATTATTTCATTATTCTATGTTTGAACATATCTGAATTAAGTTTCATCGTACACACATAATTACACACACACACACACACACACACACACACACACACACACACACACACACACACACACACACACACACACACACACACACACACATACATATGTGTGTGTGTGTGTGTGTGAGAGAGAGAGAGAGAGAGAGAGAGAGAGAGAGAGAGAGAGAGAGAGAGAGAGAGAGAGAGAGAGAGAGAGAGAGAGAGAGAGAGAAAGATTGCAAGGGGAGGAGAAAGATTCAGCATCTGTAAAAGGAAGTATGAAAAAAAAGGACAAGTTCAACGGGTTGGATAAAGGTCAGTTAAACAGGACCAAAGCAAGTCGGGGTGAGCTGGGTGCATGGGGCGTGAGGGGTGATGGGGGAGGAGGGGAAGAGAATGAAGGGCGGGGCAGAGGGCAAGGCACAAGAGAAGGAATTTAAACAAGAGCCATGCACAACGAGGCTCGCCCACGGCTTTGCGGGGGTCACTGGGTCAAATTTTATATATACTCGAGTTATTTGAGTTGGTGTCGAATCACTCAAGGGCGAAAATCAGGTCACAAGTGCCGGTATTGTTATCAAAGGATCAGTTTCTTGCTAAGGTTGTCTGTGCGTGGGGAGAAGAAGGGAACATGTGTGAGATAGGAGAGAAAGCGAGGATGAGTGGAGGCTAAGTTAGGTAAGAAACAGTATTGTCATGGAGTGGTTGGGCGAGGTCAGAAACACAGTGTTGGCACGATGAGGGTGACGGACCAGACAAAGGCATATAGAGGAGGTGAAGTATGAAGTATGTTATGGTGAGGCTGGAGGTGAGGGGACGCCCGAGGCTGGATGGGGTTGTACTCGAGGTGGTGCATGCAGCAGGGCGGAGGGGAAACCTGATGAAGCAGCAAGTGGTCTTTGTGCTGGACTGATCAGGATGCACACACACACACACACACACACACACACACACACACACACACACACACACACACACACACACACACACACACACACACACACACACACACACACACACATGTTTGGTGTAAAGCAGAACCGGATTAATTATAATACTCATAATGTTATATGTATATGTCTGCTGACTTAGAGTAATGAGACTTATAAATTATAAGATGATTTGTAGCAAAATTGTAATTCTGAACAACTTTACACATAGACGCAAATAAATATGCTATTCGTTATGAATATTATTGATAAATTTGCATGTGTCGTTCCCTGCGACCCAGTCCTTCTGTCTCTGCTGCAAATGTTAGACTCCACAGTGAAAAAAAAAATACCAAGCAGTTATGTGCTGATCATCTAATAATTCGAGTTAATTTCAAACATTATGTTCTCGTTTTTGGAGTTAATTCAGCGAATACGAAAACTGCAGTGTTCATAAAATTATACATATGCACGCATATCACTTGCTGTATGATGTGTTTACATATTCTTGCTGAACATCCGCATTGTGTGCTTATACACACACACACACACACACACACACACACACACACACACACACACACACACACACACACACACAGCCCTATGTTCATGAATATTGCAGTTCCTGAATCTCAAGTCACTTACCCCTTGTATGTAGCTCAGCACTTTAAACTCAAATAAACACATGATCTGGAACTTCCCTCGCCTTTCACATTATGAAACAAACACAAGTGGAATTTTATGCAAACACTCCTTCTGTATTTCAAAATATCCATGATATTCCCCCACAGCAATAGGAAGGATGCGAGAGTATTGGAAGCTCTAAGTGCAGCGTCCCGCATAAAGATTCCCTCCTCAAGGTCTTAGGAGTATAGGCGGCGGGAGCTTGGCGGAGAAGCAAGTTGAATCTTTCACGTAAATATCAGTGAAGCAAATATCAGTCTTTTTAATACACACACACACACACACACACACACACACACACACACACACACACACACACACACACACACACACACACACACACACACACACACACACACATCCACACACATTTGTGAATATATATATATATATATATATATATATATATATATATATATATATATATATATATGTATATATAAATATATATATATATATATATATATATATATATATATATATATATATATATATATATATACACACATATATGTATGTATATATTTGTTTATACACAAATATATGTTCATGTATTCCCTCTCCTTATCCCTTCTCTTTCATGTTCTCTTCTCCAAAGGCACCAACAACAAAGGAATATTTTTACAAGTTCTCTCCTGGTCTCTTTCATCTTGTTTGTTACTCCTAAAGTTATACATGAATAGAACATTACTGAATCTTAGAGTTCAATGGCTTCATTTTTCTGGTGTTATAGATTTGGTGATTATTATCGTAATTAACTTTTAGATCATTATTCCCCGTTTCTTCCCAGACTACATTAAAGGAGGATCCATATTGTATAGATAAATTTATCAAACTACTGAAAGAAGCTCTCATAATAATGGATTTAGCTGCAAGGTTTGAGAATTGAGACTATTGTTTACAAGTGATATATTTACATTTGTGTTATACTTGGCATTCAGCACACAAGAACTCTGTGTTCGTGAAACATATCTGAACATTACTATAGTTTGTGTTTTACATGAGGCAGTCAATATATAAGAACTCATTAGTGTTCATACAGCATACATTATTTTCTTTTTTTGTGTGTGTATGATTGTATTTTATTGTAATTCTATGTGTTATAACATTATTATTTCTTGCTCAAAATATATGAACGAATTACGTCTATATGTTCATTATATAACTTGTACATCTTCTGAGGCTGGTATTCTAATACAAATCATCCCATCGGTGTGACATTCAAAGTGTTATTACCATTGTCATTCTTGTAATATTATGATGACATATAGGGTGAAAAAAGACTATATTCTCCCACAAGGTGTAAGTATCGGTTCAATTCAGTGACTCGTCTGTTATTACGTGTTGTTGTCAGTGTCTGCGAGATGTTTGCTCGATTTGGCTTTGGTAGTGTCTTGTTTAGTTGTAAAGCTCCTTGTGTATCGGCTTGAAATTGTTTACCTTGCGTGTGTGTTTTGCTACTCCCACGAATATTGATTTGTCATCTGTTGTTAAGGTTATCGGCCGCCGTGGAGGGAAACAAAGAAAAGTATTTGGAGTCTAAGAAAAACATCAACTATAAAAAGCCTGATCGCTGTCTTGAACTAGCACCGCGCTGGTCTGACTGAGGGAGGAGCTTCGAGGGCAGGAGCGTGAAGCGGGAAACCACTAGTAAGCTCTCGTCTACGATTGGCTAGTAACGGTAGGGTTGTAGCGTGCGTTGATTGGTCCTTGAGGGAGGGGAGCGTGACGCATCTCCACGTGTCGTCACCCTTCAAGTGCAGAAGATCCTACTTTCACCTTTCTAGTTGCTCTACTTGTACCTGTCTGGAAACTACTTGTGATGATGCGAGATGCTCCACGTAGTACCTTGATGGCAGGTCCGTTATTGATGCGTTAGTGAGAAAATAATGAAGCGTTGGTATGAAATGGTAAAAGTAATGATGCAGAAAATGAGTGATTATTTAGTTTTAAGCCGGTGGATTTATATGTAGATTCAAGTTTGTGAAGCATTTAACATCGACTCGTTTATAAAAAAAGAATATGAAGTACTATTTCTCTGGTAACCTCATCACAGAAATATTATTTTTACAACACATTATTAAAATTCGATCATGTTTGTGTGTGTGTGTGTGTGTGTGTGTGTGTGTGTGTGTGTGTGTGTGTGTGTGTGTGTGTGTGATTTTCACACCCTTTTCTTGTTATCTCGTGGTTACATTGTAATTTCTATAATTATCTCTCACTCGCCCTCTGTCTCTTTTTTTTCTCTCACTCACTCACTCACTCTCTCTCTCTCTCTCTCTCTCTCTCTCTCTCTCTCTCTCTCTCTCTCTCTCTCTCTCTCTCTCTCTCTCTCTCTCTCTCTCTCCGCATTATCCTTTTGGTTTTCTTTCCGTTGTTTTTTCCTTTTGCTTCACGTTTCCGTTTAACATTTTCGTAGCTGCACTTACCTCATTCATCGTAGCCTCGTGTTCTGTTTCTGAATAATACCTCCTCCTACTCCTTTTCCTCCTCCTCCTCCTCCTCCTCCTCCTCCTCCTCCTCCTCCTCCTCCTCCTCCTCCTCCTCTTTCTCCTCCTCCTCCTCTTCCTCTTCCTCTTCCATACTTTAGTTCTCCTGCTCCACCTCGTCCTTCTTCTCCTCTTCCTTCTCACTAGGACGCACTTGCTAAAATTAAAACATGTCAACCAGACGACGGAGAGAAAATGGTAGATATATATTTTCAGGCCAAGCATAGAACTTCCTCCCAAGAATTCATGGAACAGCCACCCATTTTTTTTTGAGGAAGGAGGAGAGTTAAAATTTTTGTAAACTTTCCTTATTGTCGCGTGAAAACTGCCTTCCTTGTTTACTGCAAGCGTCTTCCACCCTTCAGGGAGTATAATGTTCTGCAGGATGTTCGGAAGCCATTGTTATAGAGATAAGAAGTTTGGCATCATGTGTATTAGTGTCTTTCTGGTGACGTATATACAACATCACCATTATTCACGGCAGTAAAAAGCACTTAAGGTTATAATGCGTAGGAAGACCCAATGATATAGTTTCAAGGCTTTGTTTGATGGACGGGTTTAAGCTACCAATAGTACCCTGAGTCCTGTTAAGGTGAAAAGTTAAAACGAGTTACAGTTCCGTGTTCTGTACTCAATCACGCGTAGGTCATCCATGTCGAGGGAGGAACAAAGCCGTCAATTATTTACCTGTTGGTCTTCAGTAGACTTCATAATTCCAGTCGTGACGGTATAAGTTGAGGGTTCTGGCAGCCAACTGATGGTGATATCGTTGTCGCAAGCACGTCATAAAAGGAGCAGAGAGCGACGGGGGCGGTGGTGGTGGTGTCGTTGTGTCTCATTGTTATTTGACGTTAAACTCATTACTTCAATTATATTTCGTAGAATGAGTTTGCTCCATTTATGTCTTGCATCAAGTAATATACAAGGCATTACTCGATTACAGGCTATCTTAACGCACACACACACACACACACACACACACACACACACACACACACACACACACACACAAGCAAGAGTTGGACCTTCGTGCGTCACCCTGTTTCTGATAGGCGAGACAGACAACGCCACCGACTCGTCCCCAGTGCACGCAACAAGCCTTTGGAGTCAGCAGTGCGAAGGATAAAGATACATGAATACCATACTTGACGGCGCGTGACCGACAGTGTTGCCAGAAGAGAGTGTCTCCTTGTCCTTGTACGCAGAAGGGAGGACGGGCAGTGAGGCGTTCAGGTGCACTGCTGAGATGGGGGACCGGAAGTGTGGACGGGTAGAGCATGAGAGAGAGAGAGAGAGAGAGAGAGAGAGAGAGAGAGAGAGAGAGAGAGAGAGAGAGAGAGAGAGAGAGAGAGAGAGAGAGAGAGAGAGACTCATCTATTCATTTTCCTGTTTATCAATTAATGTACCTCCTTATATAGTCCATTGTATAATTATGTAGACGTTATCATGAATATACTGCAACCCCCCCCTCCCCAACACACACGTGCCCCCACTGCACCCTACCCCCCCCCCCCAAACATACGCAGGCAGCACATCTGTTAATCACTGCCAACTTAATAAAATTTAGGCATTAGTTGTTTTTTTGGCTACGAAACGGGTCAGATTTTCCAGCAGGACAAATGACTCCGGAATTAACCATACCAAATACCATTTTTTTTTTTTTATACCAAAGATGTCCTCTGCATGTCGACTTCAAAAGGCAATTAACATCCTCGTTTTCCTGATAAAAGCATTTCCTTTGAGTGCTCATAAATTGTACAGTTTTATTTTCTTTTTTAATATTGCAATGGTGTTTTGTCATCTCTCTTTTTCTCAGTCATCAGCTCTTGTCAAAAAAAATTCTTGTTCTATATATGTGTATTGGATGAAAAAAAAAGATTATGACATAAACACCATTTCCTCAGTATTAAAAGGGAGAAAGATAGACTCATAGATAGGGGAATAAATAGGTATATATATAATTACAGACAGGTAGGGTCATAAGTAGATAGACAGAGGGATAAATGGACTGAAAAATAGACAGGCTAATACAGGAAAAGGAAAATCATGCATAAAACCTACAACGCTGTGTTTTCAGGTCATTTCATTCCATGGATTATCCCTACAGTGAAAAAAGAATCATGTTCAAACATTTATTTTCGTTTTTCTCGAATCCTTTCCTTCCGTCAGATGCAGCCTCCCCCTCTCCTCTTTCAATACATACTATATTGAATCCTCCCTTCAAGCATCAATTGCATTGCTGTACATCTTCTTAAACTCTCTCACTCTCTCTCTCTCTCTCTCTCTCTCTCTCTCTCTCTCTCTCTCTCTCTCTCTCTCTCTCTCTCTCTCTCTCTCTTCCCCTACCCCCCGCGTGGCCTCGAGCATAAACAAGCAAACAGACCCATGGTGCACTATACAGCTTCGCTCCATCCACCATCTGGCGCCGACCGGACACAGCAGCACAGACCCCGCAGCGGGGGAGCATCAGTGTCAACAAAGGCAGAGGCAAAGGGTATTAACGTTAAGGAAACTTATCACGTCAAACTTTTCCAACGGCACGGTGATGACGGTGATCTTGAGCGAAAACGTCAGAAAAGAAGGAATTCGAAAAAAAAGAAAAAAGTCTTGCCATGTATATGTTAAGTCACAAAGAATTTGCAGAAAAGACGATTAGAACAAGTCTTTCTTCCTTTGTGTGTGTGTGTGTATCTGTGTGTCCCTGCCTCCTTCCTTCCTTCAGGCTCCCTCGCCCATGTCTCTCTCTCTCTCTCTCTCTCTCTCTCTCTCTCTCTCTCTCTCTCTCTCTCTCTCTCTCTCTCTCTCTCTCTCTCTCTCTCTCTCTTTCCCATGATCTAGGTCTGAAGTGCGGAGTCTGTGGACGGTAGCCTCTAAGCTCCACTTGCCATCATGGAGCAGAGGGAGAGGGAGCACGCCTGAGGACTTAGATAGCCAACAGGAATATAAAAATGAATGATTTATGTATATTTTTTGTCCTTGTTTCTCGGCGGCCACTTTGTCTGGCTTACTATTGGTGTCAGCTGATAAGTCTTAGACCATCAGTCTGTAGCGAGAAGCAGCGGTTCGTCATTGAAAGCATTGAGGGAGAGCGGCTTGTTTGTTTAAAGATTACATTTTTTTCTGAGTTGGTGGTAAAAATGTATCCCTGGTTTGCTAAATGTCATGTACGTATTGGTAGCGAGTGGTAATGTTCTGTTTAATGCATTTGGTAACAATTTTGTTCTGTTGTGTTGGTGAGCGTAGTAATTCCACCTCCCATGTTGTGTGATTATGTGACGTAAGGAAGTGATATATACCTGCCATGGCCTGATTGATGATAATAATAGCTTTTATAACTTAGTTTGGGGAAGGAAGTTTGTATAAAAGTTGAAAGCCACGTGGAATTTGTTAAAGGGTATAGGGATAAGACACAAAGTAGCAATGATAACAACAAGACGAGGTGGTTAAGGTACGGAAGGATTCATGACAGACACGTGCCGAGACATATGACTTTTTATAGCTCAAAGTACGATATATATAGAATGATCGTGAAATGTTAATGCATCACTAGATAAATGACATTGCCTGTCCTTTATCCGGGCTTACCTTTATAATTTCATCCTCTCTCTCACTTTCTTTTCCTCTCGCTTTTTTCTATCGCCTAAAAAAATTGCCTTGTGTCTTTTCTCCACTCTCTCTGCTATTATCTTGTACGTAAAACTCTCTATCTGTGTGTTTTTTTTCTTTTAATTTTGTTCTTCCTGTAATGTATCAATTTTTCTACGCTAGTGTTGACCTACTTTTCTTCTATCTCCTATGCACCTCCTACGTACTCCTCCACCATTTCCTTCTTTACTTTCTCCTTCTCCTCCTCCTCCTCCTCCTCCTCCTCCTCCTCC
>JAPQNM010000042.1:6723312-6783312 GCA_029783475.1 Metacarcinus magister
AACTTAATATTTATATAAAAACATGACTTTCCTCCTCATTTTCCCGAAAGCTATTAGAGATATTGGAAATATGATTGTAGCATCTGATACAACAAATTAAACTGTACAACTGTCATTATGAATATTTGTTCTATGACTAATAATTACGCAGTAAAATGAAACTTAATATTTATATAAAAACATGAATTTCCTCCTCATTTTCTCGAAAGCTATTAGAGATATTGGAAATATCACTGCAGCATCTGATAGACCTAATTAAACTGTAAAACTGACATTATGAATATTTGTTCTATGACTAATAATTACGCAGTAAAATGAAACTTAATATTTATATAAAAACATGACTTTCCTCCTCATTTTCCCGAAAGCTATTAGAGATATTGGAAATATGATTGTAGCATCTGATACAACTAATTAAACCGTACAACTGTCATTATGAATATTTGTTCTATGACTAATAATTACGCAGTAAAATGAAACTTAATATTTATATAAAAACATGAATTTCCTCCTCATTTTCTCGAAAGCTATTAGAGATATTGGAAATATCACTGCAGCATCTGATAGACCTAATTAAACTGTAAAACTGTCATTAGGAATATTTGTTCTATGACTAATAATTACGCAGTAAAATGAAACTTAATTTTTATATAAAAACATGACTTTGCTCCTCATTTTCTCGAAAGCTATTAGAGATATTGGAAATATCATTGCAGCATCTGATACAGCTAATTTAACTGTACAACTATCATTAGGAATATTTGTTCTATGACTAATAATTAAGCAGTAAAATGAAACTTAATATTTATATAAAAACGTGACTTTCCTCCTCATTTTCCCGAAAGCTATTAGAGATATTGGAAATATGATTGTAGCATCTGATACAACTAATTAAACTGTACAATTGTCATTATGAATATTTGTCCTATGACTAATAATTACGCAGTAAAATGAAACTTAATATTTATATAAAAACATGAATTTCCTCCTCATTTTCTCGAAAGCTATTAGAGATATTGGAAATATCACTGCAGCATCTGATAGACCTAATTAAACTGTAAAACTGACATTATGAATATTTGTTCTATGACTAATAATTACGCAGAAAAATGAAACTATATATTTATATAAAAACATGACATTGCTCCTCATTTTTTCGAAATCTATTATAGATATTGGAAATATCATTGCAATATCTGATAGACCTAATTCAAATCTACTACTGTCATTATGAATATTTGCACTAGTACTAATATATACTGAATTTTACTTTTTTCAAAATTACTTTCTTCCTCGTTTTCTCGAAAGCTATTAGAGATATTGGAAATATCATTACATCATCTGATACAACTAATTCAACTTTACAACTGATATTATGAATATTTGTTCCATGACTAATTATTACGCAGTAAAATAAAACCGTATTTATATATAAAAACATGACTTTCTTCGTCATTTTCTCGAAAGCTATTAGAGATATTGGAAATATAATTGCAGCATCTGATATACCTAATTAAACTGTACAACTAATATTATGAATATATATTCTATGATTAATAATTACGCAGTAAAATGAAACTTAATATTTATTTAAAAACATGATTTTCCTCCTCATTTTCTCGAAAGCTATTAGAGATATTGGAAATATCATTGCAGCAGCTGATAACCCTAAATAAACTGTACAACTGATATTATGAATATTTGTTCTATGGCTAATAATTACGCAGTAAAATGAAACTTAATATTTATTTAAAAACATGATTTTCCTCCTCATTTTCTCGAAAGCTATTAGAGATATTGGAAATATCATTGCAGCAGCTGATAACCCTAATTAAACTGTACAACTGATATTATTAATATTTGTTCTATGGCTAATAATTACGCAGTAAAATGAAACTTAATATATATATAAAAACATGACTTTCCTCCTCATTTTCTCGAAAGCTATTAGAGATATTGGAAATATCATTGCAGCATCTGATACACCTAATTTAACTGTACATCTGTCATTAGGAATATTTGTTCTGTGACTAATAATTACGCAGTAAAATGAAACTTAATTTTTATATAAAAACATGACTTTGCTCCTCATTTTCTCGAAAGCTATTAGAGATATTGGAAATATCATTGCAGCATCTGATACACCAAATTAAACTCTACAACTGTGAATATGAATATTTGTTTTATGACTAATAATTACGCAGTAAAATGAAACTTAATATTTATATAAAAACATGACTTTCCTCCTCATTTTCCCGAAAGCTATTAGAGATATTGGAAATATGATTGTAGCATCTGATACAACAAATTAAACTGTACAACTGTCATTATGAATATTTGTTCTATGACTAATAATTACGCAGAAAAATGAAACTTAATATTTATATAAAAACATGAATTTCCTCCTCATTTTCTCGAAAGCTATTAGAGATATTGGAAATATCACTGCAGTATCTGATAGACCTAATTAAACTGTAAAACTGACATTATGAATATTTGTTCTATGACTAATAATTACGCAGTAAAATGAAACTTAATTTTTATATAAAAACATGATTTTGCTCCTCATTTTCTCAAAAATCTATTATAGATATTGGAAATATCATTGCAATATCTGATAGACCTAATTCAAATCTACTACTGTCATTATGAATATTTGCACTAGTACTAATATATACTGAATTTTACTTCCTTCAAAATTACTTTCTTCCTCGTTTTCTCGAAAGCTATTAGAGATATTGGAAATATCATTGCATCATCTGATACACCTAATTCAACTTTACAATTGATATTATGAATATTTGTTCCATGACTAATTATTACGCAGTAAAATAAAACCGTATTTATATATAAAAACATGACTTTCCTCGTCATTTTCTCGAAAGCTATTAGAGATATTGGAAATATAATTGCAGCATCTGATATACCTAATTAAACTGTACAACTGATTTTATGAATATATGTTCTATGATTAATAATTACGCAGTAAAATGAAACTTAATATTTATTTAAAAACATGATTTTCTTCCTCATTTTCTCGAAAGCTATTAGAGATATTGGAAATATCATTGAAGCAGCTGATAACCCTAAATAAACTGTACAACTGATATTATGAATATTTGTTCTATGGCTAATAATTACGCAGTAAAATGAAACTTAATATATATATAAAAACATGACTTTCCTCCTCATTTTCTCGAAAGCTATTATATATATTGGAAATATCATTGCAGCATCTGATACACCTAATTTAACTGTACAACTGTCATTAGGAATATTTGTTCTATGACTAATAATTACGCAGTAAAATTAAACTTAATTTTTATATAAAAACATGACTTTGCTCCTCATTTTCTCGAAAGCTATTAGAGATATTGGAAATATCATTGCAGCATCTGATACACCAAATTAAACTCTACAACTGTGAATATGAATATTTGTTTTATGACTAATAATTACGCAGTAAAATGAAACTTAATATTTATATAAAAACATTACTTTCCTCCTCATTTTCCCGAAAGCTATTAGAGATATTGGAATTATGATTGTAGCATCTGATACACCTAATTAAACCGTACAACTGTCATTATGAATATTTGTTCTATGACTAATAATTACGCAGTAAAATGAAACTTAATATTTATATAAAAACATGAATTTCCTCCTCATTTTCTCGAAAGCTATTAGAGATATTGGAAATATCACTGCAGCATCTGATAGACCTAATTAAACTGTAAAACTGTCATTAGGAATATTTGTTCTATGACTAATAATTACGCAGTAAAATGAAACTTAATTTTTATATAAAAACATGACTTTGCTCCTCATTTTCTCGAAAGCTATTAGAGATATTGGAAATATCATTGCAGCATCTGATACAGCTAATTTAACTGTACAACTATCATTAGGAATATTTGTTCTATGACTAATAATTACGCAGTAAAATGAAACTTAAAATTTATATAAAAACGTGACTTTCCTCCTCATTTTCCCGAAAGCTATTAGAGATATTGGAAATATGATTGTAGCATCTGATACAACTAATTAAACTGTACAATTGTCATTATGAATATTTGTCCTATGACTAATAATTACGCAGTAAAATGAAACTTAATATTTATATAAAAACATGAATTTCCTCCTCATTTTCTCGAAAGCTATTAGAGATATTGGAAATATCACTGCAGCATCTGATAGACCTAATTAAACTGTAAAACTGACATTATGAATATTTGTTCTATGACTAATAATTACGCAGAAAAATGAAACTATATATTTATATAAAAACATGACATTGCTCCTCATTTTTTCGAAATCTATTATAGATATTGGAAATATCATTGCAATATCTGATAGACCTAATTCAAATCTACTACTGTCATTATGAATATTTGCACTAGTACTAATATATACTGAATTTTACTTTTTTCAAAATTACTTTCTTCCTCGTTTTCTCGAAAGCTATTAGAGATATTGGAAATATCATTGCATCATCTGATACAACTAATTCAACTTTACAACTGATATTATGAATATTTGTTCCATGACTAATTATTACGCAGTAAAATAAAACCGTATTTATATATAAAAACATGACTTTCCTCGTCATTTTCTCGAAAGCTATTAGAGATATTGGAAATATAATTGCAGCATCTGATATACCTAATTAAACTGTACAACTAATATTATGAATATATATTCTATGATTAATAATTACGCAGTAAAATGAAACTTAATATTTATTTAAAAACATGATTTTCCTCCTCATTTTCTCGAAAGCTATTAGAGATATTGGAAATATCATTGCAGCAGCTGATAACCCTAAATAAACTGTACAACTGATATTATGAATATTTGTTCTATGGCTAATAATTACGCAGTAAAATGTAACTTAATATTTATATAAAAACATGATTTTCCTCCTCATTTTCTCGAAAGCTATTAGAGATATTGGAAATATCATTGCAGCAGCTGATAACCCTAATTAAACTGTACAACTGATATTATTAATATTTGTTCTATGGCTAATAATTACGCAGTAAAATGAAACTTAATATATATATAAAAACATGACTTTCCTCCTTATTTTCTCGAAAGCTATTAGAGATATTGGAAATATCATTGCAGCATCTGATACACCTAATTTAACTGTACATCTGTCATTAGGAATATTTGTTCTGTGACTAATAATTACGCAGTAAAATGAAACTTAATTTTTATATAAAAACATGACTTTGCTCCTCATTTTCTCGAAAGCTATTAGAGATATTGGAAATATCATTGCAGCATCTGATACACCAAATTAAACTCTACAACTGTGAATATGAATATTTGTTTTATGACTAATAATTACGCAGTAAAATGAAACTTAATATTTATATAAAAACATGACTTTCCTCCTCATTTTCCCGAAAGCTATTAGAGATATTGGAAATATGATTGTAGCATCTGATACAACCAATTAAACTGTACAACTGTCATTATGAATATTTGTTCTATGACTAATAATTACGCAGAAAAATGAAACTTAATATTTATATAAAAACATGATTTTCTTCCTCATTTTCTCGAAAGCTATTAGAGATATTGGAAATATCACTGCAGCATCTGATAGACCTAATTAAACTGTAAGACTGACATTATGAATAATTTTTCTATGACTAATAATTACGCAGTAAAATGAAACTATATATTTATATAAAAACATGACATTGCTCCTCATTTTCTCGAAATCTATTATAGATATTGGAAATATCATTGCAATATCTGATAGACCTAATTCAAATCTACTACTGTCATTATGAATATTTGCACTAGTACTAATATATACTGAATTTTACTTCTTTCAAAATTATTTTCTTCCTCGTTTTCTCGAAAGCTATTAGAGATATTGGAAATATCATTGCATTATCTGATACACCTAATTCAACTTTACAACTGATATTATGAATATTTGTTCCATGACTAATTATTACGAAGTAAAATAAAACCGTATTTATATATAAAAACATGACTTTCCTCGTCATTTTCTCGAAAGCTATTAGAGATATTGGAAATATAATTGCAGCATCTGATAAACCTAATTAAACTGTACAACTGATATTATGAATATATGTTCTATGATTAATAATTACGCAGTAAAACTAAACTTAATATTTATATAAAAACATGAATTTCTTCCTCATTTTCTCGAAAGCTATTAGATATATTGGAAATATCACTGCAGCATCTGATAGACCTAATTAAACCTTAAAACTGACAATATGAATATTTGTTCTATGACTAATAATTAAGCAGTAAAATTAAACTTAATATTTATTTAAAAATATGACTTTGCTCCTCATTTTCTCGAAAGCTATTAGAGATATTGGAAATATCATTGCAGCATCTGATACACCTAATTCAACTGTACAACTGTCATTAGGAATATTTGTTCTATGACTAATAATTACGCAGTAAAATGAAACTTAATTTTTATATAAAAACATGATTTTGCTCCTCATTTTCTCAAAAATCTATTATAGATATTGGAAATATCATTGCAATATCTGATAGACCTAATTCAAATCTACTACTGTCATTATGAATATTTGCACTAGTACTAATATATACTGAATTTTACTTCCTTCAAAATTACTTTCTTCCTCGTTTTCTGGAAAGCTATTAGAGATATTGGAAATATCATTGCATCATCTGATACACCTAATTCAACTTTACAATTGATATTATGAATATTTGTTCCATGACTAATTATTACGCAGTAAAATAAAACCGTATTTATATATAAAAACATGACTTTCTTCGTCATTTTCTCGAAAGCTATTAGAGATATTGGAAATATAATTGCAGCATCTGATATACCTAATTAAACTGTACAACTGATATTATGAATATATGTTCTATGATTAATAATTACGCAGTAAAATGAAACTTAATATTTATTTAAAAACATGAATTTCTTCCTCATTTTCTCGATAGCAATTAGAGATATTGGAAATATCATTGCAGCAGCTGATAACCCTAAATAAACTGTACAACTGATATTATGAATATTTGTTCTATGGCTAATAATTACGCAGTAAAATGAAACTTAATATATATATAAAAACATGACTTTCCTCCTCATTTTCTCGAAAGCTATTATATATATTGGAAATATCATTGCAGCATCTGATACACCTAATTTAACTGTACAACTGTCATTAGGAATATTTGTTCTATGACTAATAATTACGCAGTAAAATTAAACTTAATTTTTATATAAAAACATGACTTTGCTCCTCATTTTCTCGAAAGCTATTAGAGATATTGGAAATATCATTGCAGCATCTGATACACCAAATTAAACTCTACAACTGTGAATATGAATATTTGTTCTATGACTAATAATTACGCAGTAAAATGAAACTTAATATTTATATAAAAACATGACTTTCCTCCTCATTTTCCCGAAAGCTATTAGAGATATTGGAAATATGATTGTAGCATCTGATACAACAAATTAAACTGTACAACTGTCATTATGAATATTGGTTCTATGACTAATAATTACGCAGTAAAATGAAACTTAATATTTATATAAAAACATGAATTTCCTCCTCATTTTCTCGAAAGCTATTAGAGATATTGGAAATATCACTGAAGCATCTGATAGACCTAATTAAACTGTAAAACTGACATTATGAATATTTGTTCTATGACTAATAATTACGCAGTAAAATGAAACTTAATATTTATATAAAAACATGACTTTCCTCCTCATTTTCCCGAAAGCTATTAGAGATATTGGAAATATGATTGTAGCATCTGATACAACTAATTAAACCGTACAACTGTCATTATGAATATTTGTTCTATGACTAATAATTACGCAGTAAAATGAAACTTAATATTTATATAAAAACATGAATTTCCTCCTCATTTTCTCGAAAGCTATTAGAGATATTGGAAATATCACTGCAGCATCTGATAGACCTAATTAAACTGTAAAACTGTCATTAGGAATATTTGTTCTATGACTAATAATTACGCAGTAAAATGAAACTTAATTTTTATATAAAAACATGACTTTGCTCCTCATTTTCTCGAAAGCTATTAGAGATATTGGAAATATCATTGCAGCATCTGATACAGCTAATTTAACTGTACAACTATCATTAGGAATATTTGTTCTATGACTAATAATTAAGCAGTAAAATGAAACTTAATATTTATATAAAAACGTGACTTTCCTCCTCATTTTCCCGAAAGCTATTAGAGATATTGGAAATATGATTGTAGCATCTGATACAACTAATTAAACTGTACAATTGTCATTATGAATATTTGTCCTATGACTAATAATTACGCAGTAAAATGAAACTTAATATTTATATAAAAACATGAATTTCCTCCTCATTTTCTCGAAAGCTATTAGAGATATTGGAAATATCACTGCAGCATCTGATAGACCTAATTAAACTGTAAAACTGACATTATGAATATTTGTTCTATGACTAATAATTACGCAGTAAAATGAAACTATATATTTATATAAAAACACGACATTGCTCCTCATTTTTTCGAAATCTATTATAGATATTGGAAATATCATTGCAATATCTGATAGACCTAATTTAAATCTACTACTGTCATTATGAATATTTGCACTAGTACTAATATATACTGAATTTTACTTTTTTCAAAATTACTTTCTTCCTCGTTTTCTCGAAAGCTATTAGAGATATTGGAAATATCATTGCATCATCTGATACAACTAATTCAACTTTACAACTGATATTATGAATATTTGTTCCATGACTAATTATTACGCAGTAAAATAAAACCGTATTTATATATAAAAACATGACTTTCCTCGTCATTTTCTCGAAAGCTATTAGAGATATTGGAAATATAATTGCAGCATCTGATATACCTAATTAAACTGTACAACTAATATTATGAATATATATTCTATGATTAATAATTACGCAGTAAAATGAAACTTAATATTTATTTAAAAACATGATTTTCCTCCTCATTTTCTCGAAAGCTATTAGAGATATTGGAAATATCATTGCAGCAGCTGATAACCCTAAATAAACTGTACAACTGATATTATGAATATTTGTTCTATGGCTAATAATTACGCAGTAAAATGAAACTTAATATTTATTTAAAAACATGATTTTCCTCCTCATTTTCTCGAAAGCTATTAGAGATATTGGAAATATCATTGCAGCAGCTGATAACCCTAATTAAACTGTACAACTGATATTATTAATATTTGTTCTATGGCTAATAATTACGCAGTAAAATGAAACTTAATATATATATAAAAACATGACTTTCCTCCTTATTTTCTCGAAAGCTATTAGAGATATTGGAAATATCATTGCAGCATCTGATACACCTAATTTAACTGTACATCTGTCATTAGGAATATTTGTTCTGTGACTAATAATTACGCAGTAAAATGAAACTTAATATTTATTTAAAAACATGATTTTCCTCCTCATTTTCTCGAAAGCTATTAGAGATATTGGAAATATCATTGCAGCATCTGATACACCTAATTTAACTGTACATCTGTGAATATGAATATTTGTTTTATGACTAATAATTACGCAGTAAAATGAAACTTAATATTTATATAAAAACATGACTTTCCTCCTCATTTTCCCGAAAGCTATTAGAGATATTGGAAATATGATTGTAGCATCTGATACAACAAATTAAACTGTACAACTGTCATTATGAATATTTGTTCTATGACTAATAATTACGCAGAAAAATGAAACTTAATATTTATATAAAAACATGAATTTCCTCCTCATTTTCTCGAAAGCTATTAGAGATATTGGAAATATCACTGCAGCATCTGATAGACCTAATTAAACTGTAAAACTGACATTATGAATATTTGTTCTATGACTAATAATTACGCAGTAAAATGAAACTATATATTTATATAAAAACATGACATTGCTCCTCATTTTCTCGAAATCTATTATAGATATTGGAAATATCATTGCAATATCTGATAGACCTAATTCAAATCTACTACTGTCATTATGAATATTTGCACTAGTACTAATATATACTGAATTTTACTTCTTTCAAAATTATTTTCTTCCTCGTTTTCTCGAAAGCTATTAGAGATATTGGAAATATCATTGCATTATCTGATACACCTAATTCAACTTTACAACTGATATTATGAATATTTGTTCCATGACTAATTATTACGAAGTAAAATAAAACCGTATTTATATATAAAAACATGACTTTCCTCGTCATTTTCTCGAAAGCTATTAGAGATATTGGAAATATAATTGCAGCATCTGATAAACCTAATTAAACTGTACAACTGATATTATGAATATATGTTCTATGATTAATAATTACGCAGTAAAACTAAACTTAATATTTATATAAAAACATGAATTTCTTCCTCATTTTCTCGAAAGCTATTAGATATATTGGAAATATCACTGCAGCATCTGATAGACCTAATTAAACCTTAAAACTGACAATATGAATATTTGTTCTATGACTAATAATTAAGCAGTAAAATTAAACTTAATATTTATTTAAAAATATGACTTTGCTCCTCATTTTCTCGAAAGCTATTAGAGATATTGGAAATATCATTGCAGCATCTGATACACCTAATTCAACTGTACAACTGTCATTAGGAATATTTGTTCTATGACTAATAATTACGCAGTAAAATGAAACTTAATTTTTATATAAAAACATGATTTTGCTCCTCATTTTCTCAAAAATCTATTATAGATATTGGAAATATCATTGCAATATCTGATAGACCTAATTCAAATCTACTACTGTCATTATGAATATTTGCACTAGTACTAATATATACTGAATTTTACTTCCTTCAAAATTACTTTCTTCCTCGTTTTCTCGAAAGCTATTAGAGATATTGGAAATATCATTGCATCATCTGATACACCTAATTCAACTTTACAATTGATATTATGAATATTTGTTCCATGACTAATTATTACGCAGTAAAATAAAACCGTATTTATATATAAAAACATGACTTTCTTCGTCATTTTCTCGAAAGCTATTAGAGATATTGGAAATATAATTGCAGCATCTGATATACCTAATTAAACTGTACAACTGATATTATGAATATATGTTCTATGATTAATAATTACGCAGTAAAATGAAACTTAATATTTATTTAAAAACATGAATTTCTTCCTCATTTTCTCGATAGCTATTAGAGATATTGGAAATATCATTGCAGCAGCTGATAACCCTAAATAAACTGTACAACTGATATTATGAATATTTGTTCTATGGCTAATAATTACGCAGTAAAATGAAACTTAATATATATATAAAAACATGACTTTCCTCCTCATTTTCTCGAAAGCTATTATATATATTGGAAATATCATTGCAGCATCTGATACACCTAATTTAACTGTACAACTGTCATTAGGAATATTTGTTCTATGACTAATAATTACGCAGTAAAATTAAACTTAATTTTTATATAAAAACATGACTTTGCTCCTCATTTTCTCGAAAGCTATTAGAGATATTGGAAATATCATTGCAGCATCTGATACACCAAATTAAACTCTACAACTGTGAATATGAATATTTGTTCTATGACTAATAATTACGCAGTAAAATGAAACTTAATATTTATATAAAAACATGACTTTCCTCCTCATTTTCCCGAAAGCTATTAGAGATATTGGAAATATGATTGTAGCATCTGATACAACAAATTAAACTGTACAACTGTCATTATGAATATTTGTTCTATGACTAATAATTACGCAGTAAAATGAAACTTAATATTTATATAAAAACATGAATTTCCTCCTCATTTTCTCGAAAGCTATTAGAGATATTGGAAATATCACTGCAGCATCTGATAGACCTAATTAAACTGTAAAACTGACATTATGAATATTTGTTCTATGACTAATAATTACGCAGTAAAATGAAACTTAATATTTATATAAAAACATGACTTTCCTCCTCATTTTCCCGAAAGCTATTAGAGATATTGGAAATATGATTGTAGCATCTGATACAACTAATTAAACCGTACAACTGTCATTATGAATATTTGTTCTATGACTAATAATTACGCAGTAAAATGAAACTTAATATTTATATAAAAACATGAATTTCCTCCTCATTTTCTCGAAAGCTATTAGAGATATTGGAAATATCACTGCAGCATCTGATAGACCTAATTAAACTGTAAAACTGTCATTAGGAATATTTGTTCTATGACTAATAATTACGCAGTAAAATGAAACTTAATTTTTATATAAAAACATGAATTTGCTCCTCATTTTCTCGAAAGCTATTAGAGATATTGGAAATATCATTGCAGCATCTGATACAGCTAATTTAACTGTAAAACTATCATTAGGAATATTTGTTCTATGACTAATAATTAAGCAGTAAAATGAAACTTAATATTTATATAAAAACGTGACTTTCCTCCTCATTTTCCCGAAAGCTATTAGAGATATTGGAAATATGATTGTAGCATCTGATACAACTAATTAAACTGTACAATTGTCATTATGAATATTTGTCCTATGACTAATAATTACGCAGTAAAATGAAACTTAATATTTATATAAAAACATGAATTTCCTCCTCATTTTCTCGAAAGCTATTAGAGATATTGGAAATATCACTGCAGCATCTGATAGACCTAATTAAACTGTAAAACTGACATTATGAATATTTGTTCTATGACTAATAATTACGCAGTAAAATGAAACTATATATTTATATAAAAACATGACATTGCTCCTCATTTTTTCGAAATCTATTATAGATATTGGAAATATCATTGCAATATCTGATAGACCTAATTCAAATCTACTACTGTCATTATGAATATTTGCACTAGTACTAATATATACTGAATTTTACTTTTTTCAAAATTACTTTCTTCCTCGTTTTCTCGAAAGCTATTAGAGATATTGGAAATATCATTGCATCATCTGATACAACTAATTCAACTTTACAACTGATATTATGAATATTTGTTCCATGACTAATTATTACGCAGTAAAATAAAACCGTATTTATATATAAAAACATGACTTTCCTCGTCATTTTCTCGAAAGCTATTAGAGATATTGGAAATATAATTGCAGCATCTGATATACCTAATTAAACTGTACAACTAATATTATGAATATATATTCTATGATTAATAATTACGCAGTAAAATGAAACTTAATATTTATTTAAAAACATGATTTTCCTCCTCATTTTCTCGAAAGCTATTAGAGATATTGGAAATATCATTGCAGCAGCTGATAACCCTAAATAAACTGTACAACTGATATTATGAATATTTGTTCTATGGCTAATAATTACGCAGTAAAATGAAACTTAATATTTATTTAAAAACATGATTTTCCTCCTCATTTTCTCGAAAGCTATTAGAGATATTGGAAATATCATTGCAGCAGCTGATAACCCTAATTAAACTGTACAACTGATATTATTAATATTTGTTCTATGGCTAATAATTACGCAGTAAAATGAAATTTAATATATATATAAAAACATGACTTTCCTCCTCATTTTCTCGAAAGCTATTAGAGATATTGGAAATATCATTGCAGCATCTGATACACCTAATTTAACTGTACATCTGTCATTAGGAATATTTGTTCTGTGACTAATAATTACGCAGTAAAATGAAACTTAATTTTTATATAAAAACATGACTTTGCTCCTCATTTTCTCGAAAGCTATTAGAGATATTGGAAATATCATTGCAGCATCTGATACACCAAATTAAACTCTACAACTGTGAATATGAATATTTGTTTTATGACTAATAATTACGCAGTAAAATGAAACTTAATATTTATATAAAAACATGACTTTCCTCCTCATTTTCCCGAAAGCTATTAGAGATATTGGAAATATGATTGTAGCATCTGATACAACCAATTAAACTGTACAACTGTCATTATGAATATTTGTTCTATGACTAATAATTACGCAGAAAAATGAAACTTAATATTTATATAAAAACATGAATTTCTTCCTCATTTTCTCGAAAGCTATTAGAGATATTGGAAATATCACTGCAGTATCTGATAGACCTAATTAAACTGTAAAACTGACATTATGAATATTTGTTCTATGACTAATAATTACGCAGTAAAATGAAACTATATATTTATATAAAAACATGACATTGCTCCTCATTTTTTCGAAATCTATTATAGATATTGGAAATATCATTGCAATATCTGATAGACCTAATTCAAATCTACTACTGTCATTATGAATATTTGCACTAGTACTAATATATACTGAATTTTACTTCTTTCAAAATTATTTTCTTCCTCGTTTTCTCGAAAGCTATTAGAGATATTGGAAATATCATTGCATTATCTGATACACCTAATTCAACTTTACAACTGATATTATGAATATTTGTTCCATGACTAATTATTACGAAGTAAAATAAAACCGTATTTATATATAAAAACATGACTTTCCTCGTCATTTTCTCGAAAGCTATTAGAGATATTGGAAATATAATTGCAGCATCTGATAAACCTAATTAAACTGTACAACTGATATTATGAATATATGTTCTATGATTAATAATTACGCAGTAAAACTAAACTTAATATTTATATAAAAACATGAATTTCTTCCTCATTTTCTCGAAAGCTATTAGATATATTGGAAATATCACTGCAGCATCTGATAGACCTAATTAAACCTTAAAACTGACAATATGAATATTTGTTCTATGACTAATAATTACGCAGTAAAATTAAAATTAATATTTATTTAAAAATATGACTTTGCTCCTCATTTTCTTGAAAGCTATTAGAGATATTGGAAATATCATTGCAGCATCTGATACACCTAATTCAACTGTACAACTGTCATTAGGAATATTTGTTCTATGACTAATAATTACGCAGTAAAATGAAACTTAATTTTTATATAAAAACATGATTTTGCTCCTCATTTTCTCAAAAATCTATTATAGATATTGGAAATATCATTGCAATATCTGATAGACCAAATTCAAATCTACTACTGTCATTATGAATATTTGCACTAGTACTAATATATACTGAATTTTACTTCCTTCAAAATTACTTTCTTCCTCGTTTTCTCGAAAGCTATTAGAGATATTGGAAATATCATTGCATCATCTGATACACCTAATTCAACTTTACAATTGATATTATGAATATTTGTTCCATGACTAATTATTACGCAGTAAAATAAAACCGTATTTATATATAAAAACATGACTTTCCTCGTCATTTTCTCGAAAGCTATTAGAGATATTGGAAATATAATTGCAGCATCTGATATACCTAATTAAACTGTACAACTGATATTATGAATATATGTTCTATGATTAATAATTACGCAGTAAAATGAAACTTAATATTTATTTAAAAACATGATTTTCCTCCTCATTTTCTCGAAAGCTATTAGAGATATTGGAAATATCATTGCAGCAGCTGATAACCCTAAATAAACTGTACAACTGATATTATGAATATTTGTTCTATGGCTAATAATTACGCAGTAAAATGAAACTTAATATATATATAAAAACATGACTTTCCTCCTCATTTTCTCGAAAGCTATTATATATATTGGAAATATCATTGCAGCATCTGATACACCTAATTTAACTGTACAACTCTCATTAGGAATATTTGTTCTATGACTAATAATTACGCAGTAAAATTAAACTTAATTTTTATATAAAAACATGACTTTGCTCCTCATTTTCTCGAAAGCTATTAGAGATATTGGAAATATCATTGCAGCATCTGATACACCAAATTAAACTCTACAACTGTGAATATGAATATATGTTCTATGACTAATAATTACGCAGTAAAATGAAACTTAATATTTATATAAAAACATTACTTTCCTCCTCATTTTCCCGAAAGCTATTAGAGATATTGGAAATATGATTGTAGCATCTGATACAACAAATTAAACTGTAAAACTGTCATTATGAATATTGGTTCTATGACTAATAATTACGCAGTAAAATGAAACTTAATATTTATATAAAAACATGAATTTCCTCCTCATTTTCTCGAAAGCTATTAGAGATATTGGAAATATCACTGAAGCATCTGATAGACCTAATTAAACTGTAAAACTGACATTATGAATATTTGTTCTATGACTAATAATTACGCAGTAAAATGAAACTTAATATTTATATAAAAACATGACTTTCCTCCTCATTTTCCCGAAAGCTATTAGAGATATTGGAAATATGATTGTAGCATCTGATACAACTAATTAAACCGTACAACTGTCATTATGAATATTTGTTCTATGACTAATAATTACGCAGTAAAATGAAACTTAATATTTATATAAAAACATGAATTTCCTCCTCATTTTCTCGAAAGCTATTAGAGATATTGGAAATATCACTGCAGCATCTGATAGACCTAATTAAACTGTAAAACTGTCATTAGGAATATTTGTTCTATGACTAATAATTACGCAGTAAAATGAAACTTAATTTTTATATAAAAACATGACTTTGCTCCTCATTTTCTCGAAAGCTATTAGAGATATTGGAAATATCATTGCAGCATCTGATACAGCTAATTTAACTGTACAACTATCATTAGGAATATTTGTTCTATGACTAATAATTAAGCAGTAAAATGAAACTTAATATTTATATAAAAACGTGACTTTCCTCCTCATTTTCCCGAAAGCTATTAGAGATATTGGAAATATGATTGTAGCATCTGATACAACTAATTAAACTGTACAATTGTCATTATGAATATTTGTCCTATGACTAATAATTACGCAGTAAAATGAAACTTAATATTTATATAAAAACATGAATTTCCTCCTCATTTTCTCGAAAGCTATTAGAGATATTGGAAATATCACTGCAGCATCTGATAGACCTAATTAAACTGTAAAACTGACATTATGAATATTTGTTCTATGACTAATAATTACGCAGTAAAATGAAACTATATATTTATATAAAAACACGACATTGCTCCTCATTTTTTCGAAATCTATTATAGATATTGGAAATATCATTGCAATATCTGATAGACCTAATTTAAATCTACTACTGTCATTATGAATATTTGCACTAGTACTAATATATACTGAATTTTACTTTTTTCAAAATTACTTTCTTCCTCGTTTTCTCGAAAGCTATTAGAGATATTGGAAATATCATTGCATCATCTGATACAACTAATTCAACTTTACAACTGATATTATGAATATTTGTTCCATGACTAATTATTACGCAGTAAAATAAAACCGTATTTATATATAAAAACATGACTTTCCTCGTCATTTTCTCGAAAGCTATTAGAGATATTGGAAATATAATTGCAGCATCTGATATACCTAATTAAACTGTACAACTAATATTATGAATATATATTCTATGATTAATAATTACGCAGTAAAATGAAACTTAATATTTATTTAAAAACATGATTTTCCTCCTCATTTTCTCGAAAGCTATTAGAGATATTGGAAATTTCATTGCAGCAGCTGATAACCCTAAATAAACTGTACAACTGATATTATGAATATTTGTTCTATGGCTAATAATTACGCAGTAAAATGAAACTTAATATTTATTTAAAAACATGATTTTCCTCCTCATTTTCTCGAAAGCTATTAGAGATATTGGAAATATCATTGCAGCAGCTGATAACCCTAATTAAACTGTACAACTGATATTATTAATATTTGTTCTATGGCTAATAATTACGCAGTAAAATGAAACTTAATATATATATAAAAACATGACTTTCCTCCTTATTTTCTCGAAAGCTATTAGAGATATTGGAAATATCATTGCAGCATCTGATACACCTAATTTAACTGTACATCTGTCATTAGGAATATTTGTTCTGTGACTAATAATTACGCAGTAAAATGAAACTTAATATTTATTTAAAAACATGATTTTCCTCCTCATTTTCTCGAAAGCTATTAGAGATATTGGAAATATCATTGCAGCATCTGATACACCAAATTAAACTCTACAACTGTGAATATGAATATTTGTTTTATGACTAATAATTACGCAGTAAAATGAAACTTAATATTTATATAAAAACATGACTTTCCTCCTCATTTTCCCGAAAGCTATTAGAGATATTGGAAATATGATTGTAGCATCTGATACAACAAATTAAACTGTACAACTGTCATTATGAATATTTGTTCTATGACTAATAATTACGCAGAAAAATGAAACTTAATATTTATATAAAAACATGAATTTCCTCCTCATTTTCTCGAAAGCTATTAGAGATATTGGAAATATCACTGCAGCATCTGATAGACCTAATTAAACTGTAAAACTGACATTATGAATATTTGTTCTATGACTAATAATTACGCAGTAAAATGAAACTATATATTTATATAAAAACATGACATTGCTCCTCATTTTCTCGAAATCTATTATAGATATTGGAAATATCATTGCAATATCTGATAGACCTAATTCAAATCTACTACTGTCATTATGAATATTTGCACTAGTACTAATATATACTGAATTTTACTTCTTTCAAAATTATTTTCTTCCTCGTTTTCTCGAAAGCTATTAGAGATATTGGAAATATCATTGCATTATCTGATACACCTAATTCAACTTTACAACTGATATTATGAATATTTGTTCCATGACTAATTATTACGAAGTAAAATAAAACCGTATTTATATATAAAAACATGACTTTCCTCGTCATTTTCTCGAAAGCTATTAGAGATATTGGAAATATAATTGCAGCATCTGATAAACCTAATTAAACTGTACAACTGATATTATGAATATATGTTCTATGATTAATAATTACGCAGTAAAACTAAACTTAATATTTATATAAAAACATGAATTTCTTCCTCATTTTCTCGAAAGCTATTAGATATATTGGAAATATCACTGCAGCATCTGATAGACCTAATTAAACCTTAAAACTGACAATATGAATATTTGTTCTATGACTAATAATTAAGCAGTAAAATTAAACTTAATATTTATTTAAAAATATGACTTTGCTCCTCATTTTCTTGAAAGCTATTAGAGATATTGGAAATATCATTGCAGCATCTGATACACCTAATTCAACTGTACAACTGTAATTAGGAATATTTGTTCTATGACTAATAATTACGCAGTAAAATGAAACTTAATTTTTATATAAAAACATGATTTTGCTCCTCATTTTCTCAAAAATCTATTATAGATATTGGAAATATCATTGCAATATCTGATAGACCTAATTCAAATCTACTACTGTCATTATGAATATTTGCACTAGTACTAATATATACTGAATTTTACTTCCTTCAAAATTACTTTCTTCCTCGTTTTCTGGAAAGCTATTAGAGATATTGGAAATATCATTGCATCATCTGATACACCTAATTCAACTTTACAATTGATATTATGAATATTTGTTCCATGACTAATTATTACGCAGTAAAATAAAACCGTATTTATATATAACAACATGACTTTCCTCGTCATTTTCTCGAAAGCTATTAGAGATATTGGAAATATAATTGCAGCATCTGATATACCTAATTAAACTGTACAACTGATATTATGAATATATGTTCTATGATTAATAATTACGCAGTAAAATGAAACTTAATATTTATTTAAAAACATGAATTTCTTCCTCATTTTCTCGAAAGCTATTAGAGATATTGGAAATATCATTGCAGCAGCTGATAACCCTAAATAAACTGTACAACTGATATTATGAATATTTGTTCTATGGCTAATAATTACGCAGTAAAATGAAACTTAATATATATATAAAAACATGACTTTCCTCCTCATTTTCTCGAAAGCTATTATATATATTGGAAATATCATTGCAGCATCTGATACACCTAATTTAACTGTACAACTGTCATTAGGAATATTTGTTCTATGACTAATAATTACGCAGTAAAATTAAACTTAATTTTTATATAAAAACATGACTTTGCTCCTCATTTTCTCGAAAGCTATTAGAGATATTGGAAATATCATTGCAGCATCTGATACACCAAATTAAACTCTACAACTGTGAATATGAATATATGTTCTATGACTAATAATTACGCAGTAAAATGAAACTTAATATTTATATAAAAACATGACTTTCCTCCTCATTTTCCCGAAAGCTATTAGAGATATTGGAAATATGATTGTAGCATCTGATACAACAAATTAAACTGTACAACTGTCATTATGAATATTTGTTCTATGACTAATAATTACGCAGTAAAATGAAACTTAATATTTATATAAAAACATGAATTTCCTCCTCATTTTCTCGAAAGCTATTAGAGATATTGGAAATATCACTGCAGCATCTGATAGACCTAATTAAACTGTAAAACTGACATTATGAATATTTGTTCTATGACTAATAATTACGCAGTAAAATGAAACTTAATATTTATATAAAAACATGACTTTCCTCCTCATTTTCCCGAAAGCTATTAGAGATATTGGAAATATGATTGTAGCATCTGATACAACTAATTAAACCGTACAACTGTCATTATGAATATTTGTTCTATGACTAATAATTACGCAGTAAAATGAAACTTAATATTTATATAAAAACATGAATTTCCTCCTCATTTTCTCGAAAGCTATTAGAGATATTGGAAATATCACTGCAGCATCTGATAGACCTAATTAAACTGTAAAACTGTCATTAGGAATATTTGTTCTATGACTAATAATTACGCAGTAAAATGAAACTTAATTTTTATATAAAAACATGAATTTGCTCCTCATTTTCTCGAAAGCTATTAGAGATATTGGAAATATCATTGCAGCATCTGATACAGATAATTTAACTGTACAACTATCATTAGGAATATTTGTTCTATGACTAATAATTAAGCAGTAAAATGAAACTTAATATTTATATAAAAACGTGACTTTCCTCCTCATTTTCCCGAAAGCTATTAGAGATATTGGAAATATGATTGTAGCATCTGATACAACTAATTAAACTGTACAATTGTCATTATGAATATTTGTCCTATGACTAATAATTACGCAGTAAAATGAAACTTAATATTTATATAAAAACATGAATTTCCTCCTCATTTTCTCGAAAGCTATTAGAGATATTGGAAATATCACTGCAGCATCTGATAGACCTAATTAAACTGTAAAACTGACATTATGAATATTTGTTCTATGACTAATAATTACGCAGTAAAATGAAACTATATATTTATATAAAAACATGACATTGCTCCTCATTTTTTCGAAATCTATTATAGATATTGGAAATATCATTGCAATATCTGATAGACCTAATTCAAATCTACTACTGTCATTATGAATATTTGCACTAGTACTAATATATACTGAATTTTACTTTTTTCAAAATTACTTTCTTCCTCGTTTTCTCGAAAGCTATTAGAGATATTGGAAATATCATTGCATCATCTGATACAACTAATTCAACTTTACAACTGATATTATGAATATTTGTTCCATGACTAATTATTACGCAGTAAAATAAAACCGTATTTATATATAAAAACATGACTTTCCTCGTCATTTTCTCGAAAGCTATTAGAGATATTGGAAATATAATTGGAGCATCTGATATAACTAATTAAACTGTACAACTAATATTATGAATATATATTCTATGATTAATAATTACGCAGTAAAATGAAACTTAATATTTATTTAAAAACATGATTTTCCTCCTCATTTTCTCGAAAGCTATTAGAGATATTGGAAATATCATTGCAGCAGCTGATAACCCTAAATAAACTGTACAACTGATATTATGAATATTTGTTCTATGGCTAATAATTACGCAGTAAAATGAAACTTAATATTTATTTAAAAACATGATTTTCCTCCTCATTTTCTCGAAAGCTATTAGAGATATTGGAAATATCATTGCAGCAGCTGATAACCCTAATTAAACTGTACAACTGATATTATTAATATTTGTTCTATGGCTAATAATTACGCAGTAAAATGAAACTTAATATATATATAAAAACATGACTTTCCTCCTCATTTTCTCGAAAGCTATTAGAGATATTGGAAATATCATTGCAGCATCTGATACACCTAATTTAACTGTACATCTGTCATTAGGAATATTTGTTCTGTGACTAATAATTACGCAGTAAAATGAAACTTAATTTTTATATAAAAACATGACTTTGCTCCTCATTTTCTCGAAAGCTATTAGAGATATTGGAAATATCATTGCAGCATCTGATACACCAAATTAAACTCTACAACTGTGAATATGAATATTTGTTTTATGACTAATAATTACGCAGTAAAATGAAACTTAATATTTATATAAAAACATGACTTTCCTCCTCATTTTCCCGAAAGCTATTAGAGATATTGGAAATATGATTGTAGCATCTGATACAACAAATTAAACTGTACAACTGTCATTATGAATATTTGTTCTATGACTAATAATTACGCAGAAAAATGAAACTTAATATTTATATAAAAACATGAATTTCCTCCTCATTTTCTCGAAAGCTATTAGAGATATTGGAAATATCACTGCAGTATCTGATAGACCTAATTAAACTGTAAAACTGACATTATGAATATTTGTTCTATGACTAATAATTACGCAGTAAAATGAAACTATATATTTATATAAAAACATGACATTGCTCCTCATTTACTCGAAATCTATTATAGATATTGGAAATATCATTGCAATATCTGATAGACCTAATTCAAATCTACTACTGTCATTATGAATATTTGCACTAGTACTAATATATACTGAATTTTACTTCTTTCAAAATTATTTTCTTCCTCGTTTTCTCGAAAGCTATTAGAGATATTGGAAATATCATTGCATTATCTGATACACCTAATTCAACTTTACAACTGATATTATGAATATTTGTTCCATGACTAATTATTACGAAGTAAAATAAAACCGTATTTATAAATAAAAACATGACTTTCCTCGTCATTTTCTCGAAAGCTATTAGAGATATTGGAAATATAATTGCAGCATCTGATAAACCTAATTAAACTGTACAACTGATATTATGAATATATGTTCTATGATTAATAATTACGCAGTAAAACTAAACTTAATATTTATATAAAAACATGAATTTCTTCCTCATTTTCTCGAAAGCTATTAGATATATTGGAAATATCACTGCAGCATCTGATAGACCTAATTAAACCTTAAAACTGACAATATGAATATTTGTTCTATGACTAATAGTTACGCAGTAAAATTAAACTTAATATTTATTTAAAAATATGACTTTGCTCCTCATTTTCTCGAAAGCTATTAGAGATATTGGAAATATCATTGCAGCATCTGATACACCTAATTCAACTGTACAACTGTCATTAGGAATATTTGTTCTATGACTAATAATTACGCAGTAAAATGAAACTTAATTTTTATATAAAAACATGATTTTGCTCCTCATTTTCTCAAAAATCTATTATAGATATTGGAAATATCATTGCAATATCTGATAGACCTAATTCAAATCTACTACTGTCATTATGAATATTTGCACTAGTACTAATATATACTGAATTTTACTTCCTTCAAAATTACTTTCTTCCTCGTTTTCTCGAAAGCTATTAGAGATATTGGAAATATCATTGCATCATCTGATACACCTAATTCAACTTTACAATTGATATTATGAATATTTGTTCCATGACTAATTATTACGCAGTAAAAAAAAACCGTATTTATATATAAAAACATGACTTTCCTCGTCATTTTCTCGAAAGCTATTAGAGATATTGGAAATATAATTGCAGCATCTGATATACCTAATTAAACTGTACAACTGATATTATGAATATATGTTCTATGATTAATAATTACGCAGTAAAATGAAACTTAATATTTATTTAAAAACATGATTTTCCTCCTCATTTTCTCGAAAGCTATTAGAGATATTGGAAATATCATTGCAGCAGCTGATAACCCTAAATAAACTGTACAACTGATATTATGAATATTTGTTCTATGGCTAATAATTACGCAGTAAAATGAAACTTAATATATATATAAAAACATGACTTTCCTCCTCATTTTCTCGAAAGCTATTATATATATTGGAAATATCATTGCAGCATCTGATAAGCCTAATTTAACTGTACAACTGTCATTAGTAATATTTGTTCTATGACTAATAATTACGCAGTAAAATTAAACTTAATTTTTATATAAAAACATGACTTTGCTCCTCATTTTCTCGAAAGCTATTAGAGATATATGAAATATCATTGCAGCATCTGATACACCAAATTAAACTCTACAACTGTGAATATGAATATTTGTTCTATGACTAATAATTACGCAGTAAAATGAAACTTAATATTTATATAAAAACATTACTTTCCTCCTCATTTTCCGGAAAGCTATTAGAGATATTGGAAATATGATTGTAGCATCTGATACAACAAATTAAAATGTACAACTGTCATTATGAATATTTGTTCTATGACTAATAATTACGCAGTAAAATGAAACTTAATATTTATATAAAAACATGAATTTCCTCCTCATTTTCTCGAAAGCTATTAGAGATATTGGAAATATCACTGCAGCATCTGATAGACCTAATTAAACTGTAAAACTGACATTATGAATATTTGTTCTATGACTAATAATTACGCAGTAAAATGAAACTTAATATTTATATAAAAACATGACTTTCCTCCTCATTTTCCCGAAAGCTATTAGAGATATTGGAAATATGATTGTAGCATCTGATACAACTAATTAAACCGTACAACTGTCATTATGAATATTTGTTCTATGACTAATAATTACGCAGTAAAATGAAACTTAATATTTATATAAAAACATGAATTTCCTCCTCATTTTCTCGAAAGCTATTAGAGATATTGGAAATATCACTGCAGCATCTGATAGACCTAATTAAACTGTAAAACTGTCATTAGGAATATTTGTTCTATGACTAATAATTACGCAGTAAAATGAAACTTAATTTTTATATAAAAACATGACTTTGCTCCTCATTTTCTCGAAAGCTATTAGAGATATTGGAAATATCATTGCAGCATCTGATACAGCTAATTTAACTGTACAACTATCATTAGGAATATTTGTTCTATGACTAATAATTAAGCAGTAAAATGAAACTTAATATTTATATAAAAACGTGACTTTCCTCCTCATTTTCCCGAAAGCTATTAGAGATATTGGAAATATGATTGTAGCATCTGATACAACTAATTAAACTGTACAATTGTCATTATGAATATTTGTCCTATGACTAATAATTACGCAGTAAAATGAAACTTAATATTTATATAAAAACATGAATTTCCTCCTCATTTTCTCGAAAGCTATTAGAGATATTGGAAATATCACTGCAGCATCTGATAGACCTAATTAAACTGTAAAACTGACATTATGAATATTTGTTCTATGACTAATAATTACGCAGTAAAATGAAACTATATATTTATATAAAAACATGACATTGCTCCTCATTTTTTCGAAATCTATTATAGATATTGGAAATATCATTGCAATATCTGATAGACCTAATTCAAATCTACTACTGTCATTATGAATATTTGCACTAGTACTAATATATACTGAATTTTACTTTTTTCAAAATTACTTTCTTCCTCGTTTTCTCGAAAGCTATTAGAGATATTGGAAATATCATTGCATCATCTAATACAACTAATTCAACTTTACAACTGATATTATGAATATTTATTCCATGACTAATTATTACGCAGTAAAATAAAACCGTATTTATATATAAAAACATGACTTTCCTCGTCATTTTCTCGAAAGCTATTAGAGATATTGGAAATATAATTGCAGCATCTGATATACCTAATTAAACTGTACAACTAATATTATGAATATATATTCTATGATTAATAATTACGCAGTAAAATGAAACTTAATATTTATTTAAAAACATGATTTTCCTCCTCATTTTCTCGAAAGCTATTAGAGATATTGGAAATATCATTGCAGCATCTGATACACCTAATTTAACTGTACATCTGTCATTAGGAATATTTGTTCTGTGACTAATAATTACGCAGTAAAATGAAACTTAATTTTTATATAAAAACATGACTTTGCTCCTCATTTTCTCGAAAGCTATTAGAGATATTGGAAATATCATTGCAGCATCTGATACACCGAATTAAACTCTACAACTGTGAATATGAATATTTGTTTTATGACTAATAATTACGCAGTAAAATGAAACTTAATATTTATATAAAAACATGACTTTCCTCCTCATTTTCCCGAAAGCTATTAGAGATATTGGAAATATGATTGTAGCATCTGATACAACAAATTAAACTGTACAACTGTCATTATGAATATTTGTTCTATGACTAATAATTACGCAGAAAAATGAAACTTAATATTTATATAAAAACATGAATTTCCTCCTCATTTTCTCGAAAGCTATTAGAGATATTGGAAATATCACTGCAGTATCTGATAGACCTAATTAAACTGTAAAACTGACATTATGAATATTTGTTCTATGACTAATAATTACGCAGTAAAATGAAACTATATATTTATATAAAAACATGACATTGCTCCTCATTTACTCGAAATCTATTATAGATATTGGAAATATCATTGCAATATCTGATAGACCTAATTCAAATCTACTACTGTCATTATGAATATTTGCACTAGTACTAATATATACTGAATTTTACTTTCAAAATTATTTTCTTCCTCGTTTTCTCGAAAGCTATTAGAGATATTGGAAATATCATTGCATTATCTGATACACCTAATTCAACTTTACAACTGATATTATGAATATTTGTTCCATGACTAATTATTACGAAGTAAAATAAAACCGTATTTATAAATAAAAACATGACTTTCCTCGTCATTTTCTCGAAAGCTATTAGAGATATTGGAAATATAATTGCAGCATCTGATAAACCTAATTAAACTGTACAACTGATATTATGAATATATGTTCTATGATTAATAATTACGCAGTAAAACTAAACTTAATATTTATATAAAAACATGAATTTCTTCCTCATTTTCTCGAAAGCTATTAGATATATTGGAAATATCACTGCAGCATCTGATAGACCTAATTAAACCTTAAAACTGACAATATGAATATTTGTTCTATGACTAATAGTTACGCAGTAAAATTAAACTTAATATTTATTTAAAAATATGACTTTGCTCCTCATTTTCTCGAAAGCTATTAGAGATATTGGAAATATCATTGCAGCATCTGATACACCTAATTCAACTGTACAACTGTCATTAGGAATATTTGTTCTATGACTAATAATTACGCAGTAAAATGAAACTTAATTTTTATATAAAAACATGATTTTGCTCCTCATTTTCTCAAAAATCTATTATAGATATTGGAAATATCATTGCAATATCTGATAGACCTAATTCAAATCTACTACTGTCATTATGAATATTTGCACTAGTACTAATATATACTGAATTTTACTTCCTTCAAAATTACTTTCTTCCTCGTTTTCTCGAAAGCTATTAGAGATATTGGAAATATCATTGCATCATCTGATACACCTAATTCAACTTTACAATTGATATTATGAATATTTGTTCCATGACTAATTATTACGCAGTAAAAAAAAACCGTATTTATATATAAAAACATGACTTTCCTCGTCATTTTCTCGAAAGCTATTAGAGATATTGGAAATATAATTGCAGCATCTGATATACCTAATTAAACTGTACAACTGATATTATGAATATATGTTCTATGATTAATAATTACGCAGTAAAATGAAACTTAATATTTATTTAAAAACATGATTTTCCTCCTCATTTTCTCGAAAGCTATTAGAGATATTGGAAATATCATTGCAGCAGCTGATAACCCTAAATAAACTGTACAACTGATATTATGAATATTTGTTCTATGGCTAATAATTACGCAGTAAAATGAAACTTAATATATATATAAAAACATGACTTTCCTCCTCATTTTCTCGAAAGCTATTATATATATTGGAAATATCATTGCAGCATCTGATAAGCCTAATTTAACTGTACAACTGTCATTAGTAATATTTGTTCTATGACTAATAATTACGCAGTAAAATTAAACTTAATTTTTATATAAAAACATGACTTTGCTCCTCATTTTCTCGAAAGCTATTAGAGATATTGGAAATATCATTGCAGCATCTGATACACCAAATTAAACTCTACAACTGTGAATATGAATATATGTTCTATGACTAATAATTACGCAGTAAAATGAAACTTAATATTTATATAAAAACATGACTTTCCTCCTCATTTTCCCGAAAGCTATTAGAGATATTGGAAATATGATTGTAGCATCTGATACAACAAATTAAACTGTACAACTGTCATTATGAATATTTGTTCTATGACTAATAATTACGCAGTAAAATGAAACTTAATATTTATATAAAAACATGAATTTCCTCCTCATTTTCTCGAAAGCTATTAGAGATATTGGAAATATCACTGCAGCATCTGATAGACCTAATTAAACTGTAAAACTGACATTATGAATATTTGTTCTATGACTAATAATTACGCAGTAAAATGAAACTTAATATTTATATAAAAACATGACTTTCCTCCTCATTTTCCCGAAAGCTATTAGAGATATTGGAAATATGATTGTAGCATCTGATACAACTAATTAAACCGTACAACTGTCATTATGAATATTTGTTCTATGACTAATAATTACGCAGTAAAATGAAACTTAATATTTATATAAAAACATGAATTTCCTCCTCATTTTCTCGAAAGCTATTAGAGATATTGGAAATATCACTGCAGCATCTGATAGACCTAATTAAACTGTAAAACTGTCATTAGGAATATTTGTTCTATGACTAATAATTACGCAGTAAAATGAAACTTAATTTTTATATAAAAACATGAATTTGCTCCTCATTTTCTCGAAAGCTATTAGAGATATTGGAAATATCATTGCAGCATCTGATACAGATAATTTAACTGTACAACTATCATTAGGAATATTTGTTCTATGACTAATAATTAAGCAGTAAAATGAAACTTAATATTTATATAAAAACGTGACTTTCCTCCTCATTTTCCCGAAAGCTATTAGAGATATTGGAAATATGATTGTAGCATCTGATACAACTAATTAAACTGTACAATTGTCATTATGAATATTTGTCCTATGACTAATAATTACGCAGTAAAATGAAACTTAATATTTATATAAAAACATGAATTTCCTCCTCATTTTCTCGAAAGCTATTAGAGATATTGGAAATATCACTGAAGCATCTGATAGACCTAATTAAACTGTAAAACTGACATTATGAATATTTGTTCTATGACTAATAATTACGCAGTAAAATGAAACTATATATTTATATAAAAACATGACATTGCTCCTCATTTTTTCGAAATCTATTATAGATATTGGAAATATCATTGCAATATCTGATAGACCTAATTCAAATCTACTACTGTCATTATGAATATTTGCACTAGTACTAATATATACTGAATTTTACTTTTTTCAAAATTACTTTCTTCCTCGTTTTCTCGAAAGCTATTAGAGATATTGGAAATATCATTGCATCATCTGATACAACTAATTCAACTTTACAACTGATATTATGAATATTTGTTCCATGACTAATTATTACGCAGTAAAATAAAACCGTATTTATATATAAAAACATGACTTTCCTCGTCATTTTCTCGAAAGCTATTAGAGATATTGGAAATATAATTGGAGCATCTGATATAACTAATTAAACTGTACAACTAATATTATGAATATATATTCTATGATTAATAATTACGCAGTAAAATGAAACTTAATATTTATTTAAAAACATGATTTTCCTCCTCATTTTCTCGAAAGCTATTAGAGATATTGGAAATATCATTGCAGCAGCTGATAACCCTAAATAAACTGTACAACTGATATTATGAATATTTGTTCTATGGCTAATAATTACGCAGTAAAATGAAACTTAATATTTATTTAAAAACATGATTTTCCTCCTCATTTTCTCGAAAGCTATTAGAGATATTGGAAATATCATTGCAGCAGCTGATAACCCTAATTAAACTGTACAACTGATATTATTAATATTTGTTCTATGGCTAATAATTACGCAGTAAAATGAAACTTAATATATATATAAAAACATGACTTTCCTCCTCATTTTCTCGAAAGCTATTAGAGATATTGGAAATATCATTGCAGCATCTGATACACCTAATTTAACTGTACATCTGTCATTAGGAATATTTGTTCTGTGACTAATAATTACGCAGTAAAATGAAACTTAATTTTTATATAAAAACATGACTTTGCTCCTCATTTTCTCGAAAGCTATTAGAGATATTGGAAATATCATTGCAGCATCTGATACACCAAATTAAACTCTACAACTGTGAATATGAATATTTGTTTTATGACTAATAATTACGCAGTAAAATGAAACTTAATATTTATATAAAAACATGACTTTCCTCCTCATTTTCCCGAAAGCTATTAGAGATATTGGAAATATGATTGTAGCATCTGATACAACAAATTAAACTGTACAACTGTCATTATGAATATTTGTTCTATGACTAATAATTACGCAGAAAAATGAAACTTAATATTTATATAAAAACATGAATTTCCTCCTCATTTTCTCGAAAGCTATTAGAGATATTGGAAATATCACTGCAGTATCTGATAGACCTAATTAAACTGTAAAACTGACATTATGAATATTTGTTCTATGACTAATAATTACGCAGTAAAATGAAACTATATATTTATATAAAAACATGACATTGCTCCTCATTTACTCGAAATCTATTATAGATATTGGAAATATCATTGCAATATCTGATAGACCTAATTCAAATCTACTACTGTCATTATGAATATTTGCACTAGTACTAATATATACTGAATTTTACTTCTTTCAAAATTATTTTCTTCCTCGTTTTCTCGAAAGCTATTAGAGATATTGGAAATATCATTGCATTATCTGATACACCTAATTCAACTTTACAACTGATATTATGAATATTTGTTCCATGACTAATTATTACGAAGTAAAATAAAACCGTATTTATAAATAAAAACATGACTTTCCTCGTCATTTTCTCGAAAGCTATTAGAGATATTGGAAATATAATTGCAGCATCTGATAAACCTAATTAAACTGTACAACTGATATTATGAATATATGTTCTATGATTAATAATTACGCAGTAAAACTAAACTTAATATTTATATAAAAACATGAATTTCTTCCTCATTTTCTCGAAAGCTATTAGATATATTGGAAATATCACTGCAGCATCTGATAGACCTAATTAAACCTTAAAACTGACAATATGAATATTTGTTCTATGACTAATAGTTACGCAGTAAAATTAAACTTAATATTTATTTATAAATATGACTTTGCTCCTCATTTTCTTGAAAGCTATTAGAGATATTGGAAATATCATTGCAGCATCTGATACACCTAATTCAACTGTACAACTGTCATTAGGAATATTTGTTCTATGACTAATAATTACGCAGTAAAATGAAACTTAATTTTTATATAAAAACATGATTTTGCTCCTCATTTTCTCAAAAATCTATTATAGATATTGGAAATATCATTGCAATATCTGATAGACCTAATTCAAATCTACTACTGTCATTATGAATATTTGCACTAGTACTAATATATACTGAATTTTACTTCCTTCAAAATTACTTTCTTCCTCGTTTTCTCGAAAGCTATTAGAGATATTGGAAATATCATTGCATCATCTGATACACCTAATTCAACTTTACAATTGATATTATGAATATTTGTTCCATGACTAATTATTACGCAGTAAAAAAAAACCGTATTTATATATAAAAACATGACTTTCCTCGTCATTTTCTCGAAAGCTATTAGAGATATTGGAAATATAATTGCAGCATCTGATATACCTAATTAAACTGTACAACTGATATTATGAATATATGTTCTATGATTAATAATTACGCAGTAAAATGAAACTTAATATTTATTTAAAAACATGATTTTCCTCCTCATTTTCTCGAAAGCTATTAGAGATATTGGAAATATCATTGCAGCAGCTGATAACCCTAAATAAACTGTACAACTGATATTATGAATATTTGTTCTATGGCTAATAATTACGCAGTAAAATGAAACTTAATATATATATAAAAACATGACTTTCCTCCTCATTTTCTCGAAAGCTATTATATATATTGGAAATATCATTGCAGCATCTGATAAGCCTAATTTAACTGTACAACTGTCATTAGTAATATTTGTTCTATGACTAATAATTACGCAGTAAAATTAAACTTAATTTTTATATAAAAACATGACTTTGCTCCTCATTTTCTCGAAAGCTATTAGAGATATTGGAAATATCATTGCAGCATCTGATACACCAAATTAAACTCTACAACTGTGAATATGAATATTTGTTCTATGACTAATAATTACGCAGTAAAATGAAACTTAATATTTATATAAAAACATTACTTTCCTCCTCATTTTCCGGAAAGCTATTAGAGATATTGGAAATATGATTGTAGCATCTGATACAACAAATTAAAATGTACAACTGTCATTATGAATATTTGTTCTATGACTAATAATTACGCAGTAAAATGAAACTTAATATTTATATAAAAACATGAATTTCCTCCTCATTTTCTCGAAAGCTATTAGAGATATTGGAAATATCACTGCAGCATCTGATAGACCTAATTAAACTGTAAAACTGACATTATGAATATTTGTTCTATGACTAATAATTACGCAGTAAAATGAAACTTAATATTTATATAAAAACATGACTTTCCTCCTCATTTTCCCGAAAGCTATTAGAGATATTGGAAATATGATTGTAGCATCTGATACAACTAATTAAACCGTACAACTGTCATTATGAATATTTGTTCTATGACTAATAATTACGCAGTAAAATGAAACTTAATATTTATATAAAAACATGAATTTCCTCCTCATTTTCTCGAAAGCTATTAGAGATATTGGAAATATCACTGCAGCATCTGATAGACCTAATTAAACTGTAAAACTGTCATTAGGAATATTTGTTCTATGACTAATAATTACGCAGTAAAATGAAACTTAATTTTTATATAAAAACATGACTTTGCTCCTCATTTTCTCGAAAGCTATTAGAGATATTGGAAATATCATTGCAGCATCTGATACAGCTAATTTAACTGTACAACTATCATTAGGAATATTTGTTCTATGACTAATAATTAAGCAGTAAAATGAAACTTAATATTTATATAAAAACGTGACTTTCCTCCTCATTTTCCCGAAAGCTATTAGAGATATTGGAAATATGATTGTAGCATCTGATACAACTAATTAAACTGTACAATTGTCATTATGAATATTTGTCCTATGACTAATAATTACGCAGTAAAATGAAACTTAATATTTATATAAAAACATGAATTTCCTCCTCATTTTCTCGAAAGCTATTAGAGATATTGGAAATATCACTGCAGCATCTGATAGACCTAATTAAACTGTAAAACTGACATTATGAATATTTGTTCTATGACTAATAATTACGCAGTAAAATGAAACTATATATTTATATAAAAACATGACATTGCTCCTCATTTTTTCGAAATCTATTATAGATATTGGAAATATCATTGCAATATCTGATAGACCTAATTCAAATCTACTACTGTCATTATGAATATTTGCACTAGTACTAATATATACTGAATTTTACTTTTTTCAAAATTACTTTCTTCCTCGTTTTCTCGAAAGCTATTAGAGATATTGGAAATATCATTGCATCATCTAATACAACTAATTCAACTTTACAACTGATATTATGAATATTTATTCCATGACTAATTATTACGCAGTAAAATAAAACCGTATTTATATATAAAAACATGACTTTCCTCGTCATTTTCTCGAAAGCTATTAGAGATATTGGAAATATAATTGCAGCATCTGATATACCTAATTAAACTGTACAACTAATATTATGAATATATATTCTATGATTAATAATTACGCAGTAAAATGAAACTTAATATTTATTTAAAAACATGATTTTCCTCCTCATTTTCTCGAAAGCTATTAGAGATATTGGAAATATCATTGCAGCATCTGATACACCTAATTTAACTGTACATCTGTCATTAGGAATATTTGTTCTGTGACTAATAATTACGCAGTAAAATGAAACTTAATTTTTATATAAAAACATGACTTTGCTCCTCATTTTCTCGAAAGCTATTAGAGATATTGGAAATATCATTGCAGCATCTGATACACCTAATTTAACTGTACAACTGTGAATATGAATATTTGTTTTATGACTAATAATTACGCAGTAAAATGAAACTTAATATTTATATAAAAACATGACTTTCCTCCTCATTTTCCCGAAAGCTATTAGAGATATTGGAAATATGATTGTAGCATCTGATACAACAAATTAAACTGTACAACTGTCATTATGAATATTTGTTCTATGACTAATAATTACGCAGAAAAATGAAACTTAATATTTATATAAAAACATGAATTTCCTCCTCATTTTCTCGAAAGCTATTAGAGATATTGGAAATATCACTGCAGTATCTGATAGACCTAATTAAACTGTAAAACTGACATTATGAATATTTGTTCTATGACTAATAATTACGCAGTAAAATGAAACTATATATTTATATAAAAACATGACATTGCTCCTCATTTACTCGAAATCTATTATAGATATTGGAAATATCATTGCAATATCTGATAGACCTAATTCAAATCTACTACTGTCATTATGAATATTTGCACTAGTACTAATATATACTGAATTTTACTTCTTTCAAAATTATTTTCTTCCTCGTTTTCTCGAAAGCTATTAGAGATATTGGAAATATCATTGCATTATCTGATACACCTAATTCAACTTTACAACTGATATTATGAATATTTGTTCCATGACTAATTATTACGAAGTAAAATAAAACCGTATTTATAAATAAAAACATGACTTTCCTCGTCATTTTCTCGAAAGCTATTAGAGATATTGGAAATATAATTGCAGCATCTGATAAACCTAATTAAACTGTACAACTGATATTATGAATATATGTTCTATGATTAATAATTACGCAGTAAAACTAAACTTAATATTTATATAAAAACATGAATTTCTTCCTCATTTTCTCGAAAGCTATTAGATATATTGGAAATATCACTGCAGCATCTGATAGACCTAATTAAACCTTAAAACTGACAATATGAATATTTGTTCTATGACTAATAGTTACGCAGTAAAATTAAACTTAATATTTATTTAAAAATATGACTTTGCTCCTCATTTTCTCGAAAGCTATTAGAGATATTGGAAATATCATTGCAGCATCTGATACACCTAATTCAACTGTACAACTGTCATTAGGAATATTTGTTCTATGACTAATAATTACGCAGTAAAATGAAACTTAATTTTTATATAAAAACATGATTTTGCTCCTCATTTTCTCAAAAATCTATTATAGATATTGGAAATATCATTGCAATATCTGATAGACCTAATTCAAATCTACTACTGTCATTATGAATATTTGCACTAGTACTAATATATACTGAATTTTACTTCCTTCAAAATTACTTTCTTCCTCGTTTTCTCGAAAGCTATTAGAGATATTGGAAATATCATTGCATCATCTGATACACCTAATTCAACTTTACAATTGATATTATGAATATTTGTTCCATGACTAATTATTACGCAGTAAAAAAAAACCGTATTTATATATAAAAACATGACTTTCCTCGTCATTTTCTCGAAAGCTATTAGAGATATTGGAAATATAATTGCAGCATCTGATATACCTAATTAAACTGTACAACTGATATAATGAATATATGTTCTATGATTAATAATTACGCAGTAAAATGAAACTTAATATTTATTTAAAAACATGATTTTCTTCCTCATTTTCTCGAAAGCTATTAGAGATATTGGAAATATCATTGCAGCAGCTGATAACCCTAAATAAACTGTACAACTGATATTATGAATATTTGTTCTATGGCTAATAATTACGCAGTAAAATGAAACTTAATATATATATAAAAACATGACTTTCCTCCTCATTTTCTCGAAAGCTATTATATATATTGGAAATATCATTGCAGCATCTGATAAGCCTAATTTAACTGTACAACTGTCATTAGTAATATTTGTTCTATGACTAATAATTACGCAGTAAAATTAAACTTAATTTTTATATAAAAACATGACTTTGCTCCTCATTTTCTCGAAAGCTATTAGAGATATTGGAAATATCATTGCAGCATCTGATACACCAAATTAAACTCTACAACTGTGAATATGAATATTTGTTCTATGACTAATAATTACGCAGTAAAATGAAACTTAATATTTATATAAAAACATTACTTTCCTCCTCATTTTCCCGAAAGCTATTAGAGATATTGGAAATATGATTGTAGCATCTGATACAACAAATTAAAATGTACAACTGTCATTATGAATATTTGTTCTATGACTAATAATTACGCAGTAAAATGAAACTTAATATTTATATAAAAACATGAATTTCCTCCTCATTTTCTCGAAAGCTATTAGAGATATTGGAAATATCACTGCAGCATCTGATAGACCTAATTAAACTGTAAAACTGACATTATGAATATTTGTTCTATGACTAATAATTACGCAGTAAAATGAAACTTAATATTTATATAAAAACATGACTTTCCTCCTCATTTTCCCGAAAGCTATTAGAGATATTGGAAATATGATTGTAGCATCTGATACAACTAATTAAACCGTACAACTGTCATTATGAATATTGTTTCTATGACTAATAATTACGCAGTAAAATGAAACTTAATATTTATATAAAAACATGAATTTCCTCCTCATTTTCTCGAAAGCTATTAGAGATATTGGAAATATCACTGCAGCATCTGATAGACCTAATTAAACTGTAAAACTGTCATTAGGAATATTTGTTCTATGACTAATAATTACGCAGTAAAATGAAACTTAATTTTTATATAAAAACATGACTTTGCTCCTCATTTTCTCGAAAGCTATTAGAGATATTGGAAATATCATTGCAGCATCTGATACAGCTAATTTAACTGTACAACTATCATTAGGAATATTTGTTCTATGACTAATAATTAAGCAGTAAAATGAAACTTAATATTTATATAAAAACGTGACTTTCCTCCTCATTTTCCCGAAAGCTATTAGAGATATTGGAAATATGATTGTAGCATCTGATACAACTAATTAAACTGTACAATTGTCATTATGAATATTTGTCCTATGACTAATAATTACGCAGTAAAATGAAACTTAATATTTATATAAAAACATGAATTTCCTCCTCATTTTCTCGAAAGCTATTAGAGATATTGGAAATATCACTGCAGCATCTGATAGACCTAATTAAACTGTAAAACTGACATTATGAATATTTGTTCTATGACTAATAATTACGCAGTAAAATGAAACTATATATTTATATAAAAACATGACATTGCTCCTCATTTTTTCGAAATCTATTATAGATATTGGAAATATCATTGCAATATCTGATAGACCTAATTCAAATCTACTACTGTCATTATGAATATTTGCACTAGTACTAATATATACTGAATTTTACTTTTTTCAAAATTACTTTCTTCCTCGTTTTCTCGAAAGCTATTAGAGATATTGGAAATATCATTGCATCATCTAATACAACTAATTCAACTTTACAACTGATATTATGAATATTTATTCCATGACTAATTATTACGCAGTAAAATAAAACCGTATTTATATATAAAAACATGACTTTCCTCGTCATTTTCTCGAAAGCTATTAGAGATATTGGAAATATAATTGCAGCATCTGATATACCTAATTAAACTGTACAACTAATATTATGAATATATATTCTATGATTAATAATTACGCAGTAAAATGAAACTTAATATTTATTTAAAAACATGATTTTCCTCCTCATTTTCTCGAAAGCTATTAGAGATATTGGAAATATCATTGCAGCATCTGATACACCTAATTTAACTGTACATCTGTCATTAGGAATATTTGTTCTGTGACTAATAATTACGCAGTAAAATGAAACTTAATTTTTATATAAAAACATGACTTTGCTCCTCATTTTCTCGAAAGCTATTAGAGATATTGGAAATATCATTGCAGCATCTGATACACCAAATTAAACTCTACAACTGTGAATATGAATATTTGTTTTATGACTAATAATTACGCAGTAAAATGAAACTTAATATTTATATAAAAACATGACTTTCCTCCTCATTTTCCCGAAAGCTATTAGAGATATTGGAAATATGATTGTAGCATCTGATACAACAAATTAAACTGTACAACTGTCATTATGAATATTTGTTCTATGACTAATAATTACGCAGAAAAATGAAACTTAATATTTATATAAAAACATGAATTTCCTCCTCATTTTCTCGAAAGCTATTAGAGATATTGGAAATATCACTGCAGCATCTGATAGACCTAATTAAACTGTAAAACTGACATTATGAATATTTGTTCTATGACTAATAATTACGCAGTAAAATGAAACTATATATTTATATAAAAACATGACATTGCTCCTCATTTTCTCGAAACCTATTATAGATATTGGAAATATCATTGCAATATCTGATAGACCTAATTCAAATCTACTACTGTCATTATGAATATTTGCACTAGTACTAATATATACTGAATTTTACTTCTTTCAAAATTATTTTCTTCCTCGTTTTCTCGAAAGCTATTAGAGATATTGGAAATATCATTGCATTATCTGATACACCTAATTCAACTTTACAACTGATATTATGAATATTTGTTCCATGACTAATTATTACGAAGTAAAATAAAACCGTATTTATATATAAAAACATGACTTTCCTCGTCATTTTCTCGAAAGCTATTAGAGATATTGGAAATATAATTGCAGCATCTGATAAACCTAATTAAACTGTACAACTGATATTATGAATATATGTTCTATGATTAATAATTACGCAGTAAAACTAAACTTAATATTTATATAAAAACATGAATTTCTTCCTCATTTTCTCGAAAGCTATTAGATATATTGGAAATATCACTGCAGCATCTGATAGACCTAATTAAACCTTAAAACTGACAATATGAATATTTGTTCTATGACTAATAATTACGCAGTAAAATTAAACTTAATATTTATTTAAAAATATGACTTTGCTCCTCATTTTCTCGAAAGCTATTAGAGATATTGGAAATATCATTGCAGCATCTGATACACCTAATTCAACTGTACAACTGTCATTAGGAATATTTGTTCTATGACTAATAATTACGCAGTAAAATGAAACTTAATTTTTATATAAAAACATGATTTTGCTCCTCATTTTCTCAAAAATCTATTATAGATATTGGAAATATCATTGCAATATCTGATAGACCTAATTCAAATCTACTACTGTCATTATGAATATTTGCACTAGTACTAATATATACTGAATTTTACTTCCTTCAAAATTACTTTCTTCCTCGTTTTCTCGAAAGCTATTAGAGATATTGGAAATATCATTGCATCATCTGATACACCTAATTCAACTTTACAATTGATATTATGAATATTTGTTCTATGACTAATTATTACGCAGTAAAATAAAACCGTATTTATATATAAAAACATGACTTTCCTCGTCATTTTCTCGAAAGCTATTAGAGATATTGGAAATATAATTGCAGCATCTGATATACCTAATTAAACTGTACAACTGATATTATGAATATATGTTCTATGATTAATAATTACGCAGTAAAATGAAACTTAATATTTATTTAAAAACATGATTTTCCTCCTCATTTTCTCGAAAGCTATTAGAGATATTGGAAATATCATTGCAGCAGCTGATAACCCTAAATAAACTGTACAACTGATATTATGAATATTTGTTCTATGGCTAATAATTACGCAGTAAAATGAAACTTAATATATATATAAAAACATGACTTTCCTCCTCATTTTCTCGAAAGCTATTATATATATTGGAAATATCATTGCAGCATCTGATACACCTAATTTAACTGTACAACTGTCATTAGGAATATTTGTTCTATGACTAATAATTACGCAGTAAAATTAAACTTAATTTTTATATAAAAACATGACTTTGCTCCTCATTTTCTCGAAAGCTATTAGAGATATTGGAAATATCATTGCAGCATCTGATACACAAAATTAAACTCTACAACTGTGAATATGAATATATGTTCTATGACTAATAATTACGCAGTAAAATGAAACTTAATATTTATATAAAAACATGACTTTCCTCCTCATTTTCCCGAAAGCTATTAGAGATATTGGAAATATGATTGTAGCATCTGATACAACAAATTAAACTGTACAACTGTCATTATGAATATTTGTTCTATGACTAATAATTACGCAGTAAAATGAAACTTAATATTTATATAAAAACATGAATTTCCTCCTCATTTTCTCGAAAGCTATTAGAGATATTGGAAATATCACTGCAGCATCTGATAGACCTAATTAAACTGTAAAACTGACATTATGAATATTTGTTCTATGACTAATAATTACGCAGTAAAATGAAACTTAATATTTATATAAAAACATGAATTTCCTCCTCATTTTCCCGAAAGCTATTAGAGATATTGGAAATATGATTGTAGCATCTGATACAACTAATTAAACCGTACAACTGTCATTATGAATATTTGTTCTATGACTAATAATTACGCAGTAAAATGAAACTTAATATTTATATAAAAACATGAATTTCCTCCTCATTTTCTCGAAAGCTATTAGAGATATTGGAAATATCACTGCAGCATCTGATAGACCTAATTAAACTGTAAAACTGTCATTAGGAATATTTGTTCTATGACTAATAATTACGCAGTAAAATGAAACTTAATTTTTATATAAAAACATGACTTTGCTCCTCATTTTCTCGAAAGCTATTAGAGATATTGGAAATATCATTGCAGCATCTGATACAGCTAATTTAACTGTACAACTATCATTAGGAATATTTGTTCTATGACTAATAATTAAGCAGTAAAATGAAACTTAATATTTATATAAAAACGTGACTTTCCTCCTCATTTTCCCGAAAGCTATTAGAGATATTGGAAATATGATTGTAGCATCTGATACAACTAATTAAACTGTACAATTGTCATTATGAATATTTGTCCTATGACTAATAATTACGCAGTAAAATGAAACTTAATATTTATATAAAAACATGAATTTCCTCCTCATTTTCTCGAAAGCTATTAGAGATATTGGAAATATCACTGCAGCATCTGATAGACCTAATTAAACTGTAAAACTGACATTATGAATATTTGTTCTATGACTAATAATTACGCAGTAAAATGAAACTATATATTTATATAAAAACATGACATTGCTCCTCATTTTTTCGAAATCTTTTATAGATATTGGAAATATCATTGCAATATCTGATAGACCTAATTCAAATCTACTACTGTCATTATGAATATTTGCACTAGTACTAATATATACTGAATTTTACTTTTTTCAAAATTACTTTCTTCCTCGTTTTCTCGAAAGCTATTAGAGATATTGGAAATATCATTGCATCATCTGATACAACTAATTCAACTTTACAACTGATATTATGAATATTTGTTCCATGACTAATTATTACGCAGTAAAATAAAACCGTATTTATATATAAAAACATGACTTTCCTCGTCATTTTCTCGAAAGCTATTAGAGATATTGGAAATATAATTGCAGCATCTGATATACCTAATTAAACTGTACAACTAATATTATGAATATATATTCTATGATTAATAATTACGCAGTAAAATGAAACTTAATATTTATTTAAAAACATGATTTTCCTCCTCATTTTCTCGAAAGCTATTAGAGATATTGGAAATATCATTGCAGCAGCTGATAACCCTAAATAAACTGTACAACTGATATTATGAATATTTGTTCTATGGCTAATAATTACGCAGTAAAATGAAACTTAATATTTATTTAAAAACATGATTTTCCTCCTCATATTCTCGAAAGCTATTAGAGATATTGGAAATATCATTGCAGCAGCTGATAACCCTAATTAAACTGTACAACTGATATTATTAATATTTGTTATATGGCTAATAATTACGCAGTAAAATGAAACTTAATATATATATAAAAACATGACTTTCCTCCTCATTTTCTCGAAAGCTATTAGAGATATTGGAAATATCATTGCAGCATCTGATACACCTAATTTAACTGTACATCTCTCATTAGGAATATTTGTTCTGTGACTAATAATTACGCAGTAAAATGAAACTTAATTTTTATATAAAAACATGACTTTGCTCCTCATTTTCTCGAAAGCTATTAGAGATATTGGAAATATCATTGCAGCATCTGATACACCAAATTAAACTCTACAACTGTGAATATGAATATTTGTTTTATGACTAATAATTACGCAGTAAAATGAAACTTAATATTTATATAAAAACATGACTTTCCTCCTCATTTTCCCGAAAGCTATTAGAGATATTGGAAATATGATTGTAGCATCTGATACAACAAATTAAACTGTACAACTGTCATTATGAATATTTGTTCTATGACTAATAATTACGCAGAAAAATGAAACTTAATATTTATATAAAAACATGAATTTCCTCCTCATTTTCTCGAAAGCTATTAGAGATATTGGAAATATCACTGCAGCATCTGATAGACCTAATTAAACTGTAAAACTGACATTATGAATATTTGTTCTATGACTAATAATTACGCAGTAAAATGAAACTATATATTTATATAAAAACATGACATTGCTCCTCATTTTCTCGAAATCTATTATAGATATTGGAAATATCATTGCAATATCTGATAGACCTAATTCAAATCTACTACTGTCATTATGAATATTTGCACTAGTACTAATATATACTGAATTTTACTTCTTTCAAAATTATTTTCTTCCTCGTTTTCTCGAAAGCTATTAGAGATATTGGAAATATCATTGCATTATCTGATACACCTAATTCAACTTTACAACTGATATTATGAATATTTGTTCCATGACTAATTATTACGAAGTAAAATAAAACCGTATTTATATATAAAAACATGACTTTCCTCGTCATTTTCTCGAAAGCTATTAGAGATATTGGAAATATAATTGCAGCATCTGATAAACCTAATTAAACTGTACAACTGATATTATGAATATATGTTCTATGATTAATAATTACGCAGTAAAACTAAACTTAATATTTATATAAAAACATGAATTTCTTCCTCATTTTCTCGAAAGCTATTAGATATATTGGAAATATCACTGCAGCATCTGATAGACCTAATTAAACCTTAAAACTGACAATATGAATATTTGTTCTATGACTAATAATTACGCAGTAAAATTAAACTTAATATTTATTTAAAAACATGACTTTGCTCCTCATTTTCTCGAAAGCTATTAGAGATATTGGAAATATCATTGCAGCATCTGATACACCTAATTCAACTGTACAACTGTCATTAGGAATATTTGTTCTATGACTAATAATTACGCAGTAAAATGAAACTTAATTTTTATATAAAAACATGATTTTGCTCCTCATTTTCTCAAAAATCTATTATAGATATTGGAAATATCATTGCAATATCTGATAGACCTAATTCAAATCTACTACTGTCATTATGAATATTTGCACAAGTACTAATATATACTGAATTTTACTTCCTTCAAAATTACTTTCTTCCTCGTTTTCTCGAAAGCTATTAGAGATATTGGAAATATTATTGCATCATCTGATACACCTAATTCAACTTTACAATTGATATTATGAATATTTGTTCCATGACTAATTATTACGCAGTAAAATAAAACCGTATTTATATATAAAAACATGACTTTCCTCGTCATTTTCTCGAAAGCTATTAGAGATATTGGAAATATAATTGCAGCATCTGATATACCTAATTAAACTGTACAACTGATATTATGAATATATGTTCTATGATTAATAATTACGCAGTAAAATGAAACTTAATATTTATTTAAAAACATGATTTTCCTCCTCATTTTCTCGAAAGCTATTAGAGATATTGGAAATATCATTGCAGCAGCTGATAACCCTAAATAAACTGTACAACTGATATTATGAATATTTGTTCTATGGCTAATAATTACGCAGTAAAATGAAACTTAATATATATATAAAAACATGACTTTCCTCCTCATTTTCTCGAAAGCTATTATATATATTGGAAATATCATTGCAGCATCTGATACACCTAATTTAACTGTACAACTGTCATTAGGAATATTTGTTCTATGACTAATAATTACGCAGTAAAATTAAACTTAATTTTTATATAAAAACATGACTTTGCTCCTCATTTTCTCGAAAGCTATTAGAGATATTGGAAATATCATTGCAGCATCTGATACACCAAATTAAACTCTACAACTGTGAATATGAATATTTGTTCTATGACTAATAATTACGCAGTAAAATGAAACTTAATATTTATATAAAAACATGACTTTCCTCCTCATTTTCCCGAAAGCTATTAGAGATATTGGAAATATGATTGTAGCATCTGATACAACTAATTAAACCGTACAACTGTCATTATGAATATTTGTTCTATGACTAATAATTACGCAGTAAAATGAAACTTAATATTTATATAAAAACATGAATTTCCTCCTCATTTTCTCGAAAGCTATTAGAGATATTGGAAATATCACTGCAGCATCTGATAGACCTAATTAAACTGTAAAACTGACATTATGAATATTTGTTCTATGACTAATAATTACGCAGTAAAATGAAACTTAATATTTATATAAAAACATGACTTTCCTCCTCATTTTCCCGAAAGCTATTAGAGATATTGGAAATATGATTGTAGCATCTGATACAACTAATTAAACCGTACAACTGTCATTATGAATATTTGTTCTATGACTAATAATTACGCAGTAAAATGAAACTTAATATTTATATAAAAACATGAATTTCCTCCTCATTTTCTCGAAAGCTATTAGAGATATTGGAAATATCACTGCAGCATCTGATAGACCTAATTAAACTGTAAAACTGTCATTAGGAATATTTGTTCTATGACTAATAATTACGCAGTAAAATGAAACTTAATATTTATATAAAAACATGACTTTCCTCCTCATTTTCCCGAAAGCTATTAGAGATATTGGAAATATGATTGTAGCATCTGATACAACTAATTAAACCGTACAACTGTCATTATGAATATTTGTTCTATGACTAATAATTACGCAGTAAAATGAAACTTAATATTTATATAAAAACATGAATTTCCTCCTCATTTTCTCGAAAGCTATTAGAGATATTGGAAATATCACTGCAGCATCTGATAGACCTAATTAAACTGTAAAACTGTCATTAGGAATATTTGTTCTATGACTAATAATTACGCAGTAAAATGAAACTTAATTTTTATATAAAAACATGACTTTGCTCCTCATTTTCTCGAAAGCTATTAGAGATATTGGAAATATCATTGCAGCATCTGATACACCTAATTTAACTGTACAACTATCATTAGGAATATTTATTCTATGACTAATAATTACGCAGTAAAATGAAACTTAATATTTATATAAAAAAGTGATTTTCCTCCTCATTTTCCCGAAAGCTATTAGAGATATTGGAAATATGATTGTAGCATCTGATACAACTAATTAAACTGTACAACTGTCATTATGAATATTTGTTCTATGACTAATAATTACGCAGTAAAATGAAACTTAATATTTATATAAAAACATGAATTTCCTCCTCATTTTCTCGAAAGCTATTAGAGATATTGGAAATATCACTGCAGCATCTGATAGACCTAATTAAACTGTAAAACTGACATTATGAATATTTGTTCTATGACTAATAATTACGCAGTAAAATGAAACTATATATTTATATAAAAACATGACATTGCTCCTCATTTTCTCGAAATCTATTATAGATATTGGAAATATCATTGCAATATCTGATAGACCTAATTCAAATCTACTACTGTCATTATGAATATTTGCACTAGTACTAATATATACTGAATTTTACTTCTTTCAAAATTATTTTCTTCCTCGTTTTCTCGAAAGCTATTAGAGATATTGGAAATATCATTGCATTATCTGATACACCTAATTCAACTTTACAACTGATATTATGAATATTTGTTCCATGACTAATTATTACGAAGTAAAATAAAACCGTATTTATATATAAAAACATGACTTTCCTCGTCATTTTCTCGAAAGCTATTAGAGATATTGGAAATATAATTGCAGCATCTGATAAACCTAATTAAACTGTACAACTGATATTATGAATATATGTTCTATGATTAATAATTACGCAGTAAAATTAAACTTAATATTTATATAAAAACATGAATTTCTTCCTCATTTTCTCGAAAGCTATTAGATATATTGGAAATATCACTGCAGCATCTGATAGACCTAATTAAACCTTAAAACTGACAATATGAATATTTGTTCTATGACTAATAATTACGCAGTAAAATTAAACTTAATATTTATTTAAAAATATGACTTTGCTCCTCATTTTCTCGAAAGCTATTAGAGATATTGGAAATATCATTGCAGCATCTGATACACCTAATTTAACTGTACAACTGTCATTAGGAATATTTTTTCTATGACTAATAATTACGCAGTAAAATGAAACTTAATTTTTATATAAAAACATGATTTTGCTCCTCATTTTCTCAAAAATCTATTATAGATATTGGAAATATCATTGCAATATCTGATAGACCTAATTCAAATCTACTACTGTCATTATGAATATTTGCACTAGTACTAATATATACTGAATTTTACTTCTTTCAAAATTACTTTCTTCCTCGTTTTCTCGAAAGCTATTAGAGATATTGGAAATATCATTGCATCATCTGATACACCTAATTCAACTTTACAACTGATATTATGAATATTTGTTCCATGACTAATTATTACGCAGTAAAATAAAACCGTATTTATATATAAAAACATGACTTTCCTCGTCATTTTCTCGAAAGCTATTAGAGATATTGGAAATATAATTGCAGCATCTGATATACCTAATTAAACTGTACAACTGATATTATGAATATATGTTCTATGGTTAATAATTACGCAGTAAAATGAAACTTAATATTTATTTAAAAACATGATTTTCCTCCTCATTTTCTCGAAAGCTATTAGAGATATTGGAAATATCATTACAGCATCTGATACACCTAATTAAACTGTACAACTGATACTATGAATATTTTTTCTATGGCTAATAATTACGCAGTAAAATGAAACTTAATATTTATATAAAAACATGACTTTCCTCCTCATTTTCTTGAAAGCTATTATAGATATTGGAAATATCATTGCAGCATCTGATACACCTAATTTAACTGTACAACTGTCATTAGGAATATTTGTTCTATGAGTAATAATTACGCAGTAAAATTAAACTTAATATTTATATAAAAACATGACTTTCCTCCTCATTTTCCCGAAAGCTATTAGAGATATTGGAAATATGATTGTAGCATCTGATACACCTAATTAAACTGTACAACTCTCATTATTAATATTTGTTCTATGACTAATAATTACGCAGTAAAATGAAACTTAATATTTATATAATAACATGACTTTCCTCCTCATTTTCTCGAAAGCTATTAGAGATATTGGTAATATAATTGCAGCATCTGATACACCTAATTAAAATATATAAACTCTGCCTCCTTTCCTTCCCTCCCTCCCTTCTGTCTTTCCTCCTCTCTCTGTTTCTCTCTTGCTTCCCTCTCCCTCGCTGCCTCCTTTCCTTCTCTCCCTCCCTCAGGTCATTAACATTCTCCTCGTACTTCCTCTTGTCTTCTTGACGCTTCTCCTTTTCCGTTTGATGCGTCCTTCTTCTTCCATATATTTCTACCTTATTTTTTTTATTTATACCACTCCACCACTTCCCTTCCACTAACTTTTCCCTCCTTTTATTTTCATCTTCCTTTTCCTACTTCTTCTTTTACTACTTCTGCTCTATCATTAGCATTACTATTACTTCCATTCCCTCGCTTCTTTTCGTCCTCTCTTTCTGTTTTTTTCATTCTTGGTAGTTATGATTGGGATGACTTAAAAGAAGAGGTCTGTAATGGCCGCCCTTGTGTTGGTTGCTGCAGCTTGCCCGCAGAGACTGACTCCCTGCGTCCGGATGAAGGCAGGAACGGAGGGAGAAACACGATGGAAGGGAAGGAGCAGAAGGATAAGAGAACAAAGACATTATCATCTTGTCTCATGAATTTAGATTTTGTGGGAAATTCGTCTGTAGTGAGATGTTACGTATTATGTTTTATGGAAAAGTGTAAAAAAAAGACTGGAAATGGTAATGAATATTGCGTTTACATAAGACCATCTGTAATTAGGTGACATAAATATCTTTGCGCAGTTTTGTAATCTCTAACATGAAGTGGCCAGAATAGGAAACTTTATGATCCATTAATCTCTCCTCTTGTCCAGACTTTCCTTTTTTCAGCCTCGTACTCACAGCTCCGTCTGGCTCGTGTGTGTGTGTGTGTGTGTGTGTGTGTGTGTGTGTGTGTGTGTGTGTGTGTGTGTGTGTGTGTGTGTGTGTGTGTGTGTCCTTGGTGTTCGAAGCTGCGTTGTTGACGAGTGCCACGTTTATATTGGTACCACGGGAAAAGTTATACAAATTACCTCCAGAGATTAAAAAAAGGGAAAGAAAAAAGAACCCAAGTGGAGGAAGTTTTCCCTCGAGAAGTATTCATGTCAACCTCCTTCTTGTCGGGCGGCAATGAAGGGTCCGGATGCTGATTACCTCCGTTATTTCGTTGCCTTCCTAAGGGTAGAGGGCGTGTGACCCTTAACCTCCAGAAGTCTGTGGTTATAACGAAGTTTGTAGGGGTCACGCAGGTCACCAGAGCGCCTCTTGTTACTGTTGTGACCCCGAGATTAGCAAGTGTGTGTGCGTGCGGGCAGGAAGAGGAAGGGTCGGTCGATGAGTGGTTGAGGCAAAGTGAGTTAAGGGGGGAGTGGGAGGGGGAAGGGGAGGGGGAAGGGGAGGGGTAGGGGGAGGGTGAACGAAAGATAAGTGGAGGCTTGTCAGCGATTTTACTGAGTTGATGTTTTGTGTTTATCAAGTTGATAAGTGGTATTTGCACACTCTGCTTGTTTAGACATTTGTTTGCTTCTGTCTGTCTATCTACCTATCACTATCACTACCTATCAGTATGTACATGTGTAGGTATTTATGTAAGTTTGTATGTATGTATATATATATTTGTATATAAGTATGCATGTATGTATGCATGTATGTATGTATGTATGTATGTATGTATGTATGTATGTGTGATTACTGGTAAGTTAGTCATTCAGCTTCTCGGTTTCTCTCGCTCTTTCACTATAGCAATCCATCAATACAGAACCAAATTATTCTGTCCATCTAGATTACATAAGTAAAGGCTTGGTATTGAGTTAACATTCAATACATACCAATGATAGACCATCTCAAGCCTCCCTGATACGTCTGTGTAAGCAGAGTACTCTGACACCCACACACACACACACACACACACACACACACACACACACACACACACACACACACACACAGCTACGCCTCCATCATCCTCTGCTATCTGCCTCCCGCACCAACTCAACAACAACAGGGGTACGTCAGCCGTCTTGTCGAGTCAGCCTCCTGCTCGCTGTGCCTCCCCGACGGCTGAAGGCACTAGGACTCCTGTGCACGAGCTGGCGGATGTGTCGAGACCCGCGTGTGTCCTTGGCCTCCATGGTCCTGTTCCCTCGTCAACATACAGCGCCCGCGGCTGGAAATGGTGCATGAGCGGGCCTGTGGGTCTAGCTTACACCACTCATCACGAAGCTCGTAGTAACGCCTTGTATTCAGTCTTCCACTACTCTTATTCTGGTTGCCATTGTTCTAAAGTGTGTATTTTCATCTTATGGCTGCGATTTCAAGTAAACTGTTCATCATCATGATTATTATCAAAATTATCATTATTATTATCATTATTATTATTGTTATTATTATTATTATTATTATTATTGTTATCATTATTATTATTATTATTTTCATTATTATTATTATTATTTTCATTATTATTATCATTATTATTATTATTATTATTATTTGTATTATAATTATCATTATTATTATCATTATTATTATTATCATCATCATCATCATCATCATTATTATAATCCATGCGACCTGGTGGTTTAGTAGTTAGCGTGTTTGGCTCACAACCAAGATGTTCTGGGATTGAATACCAGGTCGGGTGGAGACAAAATATTTAGTCTTAAACGCTGTAACCCTTGTTCTCCTTGCAAAAAATACGTATGGATCGTAAGTTCAAGAGTTGTTACCTTGCAACCCCATCAGTAGGAGAAGGGTGGTACCCTTGTTCACCTGTATTTGTGAGTGAGTGTATATGTGTGTATGTGTGTGTAGGCTGCTTCCTCTATTAGATAAGAAATGGTCCGTGCCACTTCCTAAGGGGTAAACAGCAAAGATAGATAAAAAAAAAAAAAGATTATTATTATTTTTACTTTTCACACACATGGATGGAATTTTAGCCACGCTGTTAGATTTCATGTATCGAAAGTTATAATGTATTAGTTAATGTATAATTTGCTGTTATTCTGATACTTTTCTGTCCTCGCGGCATCTCGTTCACCTTTCCTTTGAAGAGGGGAGGAAACGATGTCCTCATAAGGCAAGATGCTGAGCCGTCGCAGATTAAGGAGATTGGACTCTGGCACAAACAAGTTTAATTAATTTTCCACCTTTCCGCAGGTATCACCTTGCCTTTTGGCTGTAGTAAGGTAGAGGGATAAGGAATGGAGGGCCAGGTAAGGGAGCGAAGAGGATGAGGTTATCAGCAGAGATAGGGAGGTGAAGCTCGATATGTGAATGTGTGTATGAGGATTGGGGTGTATGAGTGACCTTCACATGTTGGTGTCCTGTTGTCAAGTCATTTTCAGGCTTCTGTCCTAATCTTATCTCGCTCATATCTTTATTTCGTATGTTTTGAGCGATACACTCCTGAACCTCAAATTACTTAAGAAATTGAAATGTGGACTACCCATCTTTAAAGTTTTAATAAGTAGTGCACCGTGCGTAGGTAAGCATGTTCAAAAGTCATTCAGCTTGGATGTTGTTGTTTTTTTTGTAGATTTGGAACATAAAAGGATATTTTAAAGGCCGTTTAAAACTTAACAACACAAATGAATACTCGTTGAAGGTAATTTCTGAGTTACATGAAGTTTTGCTCTATTTTCCAGCAACGCGATCTACATCACATGGCTGAAACTAATTCAGGAAAGCTGCAGGGCACTGGAAAAAAATATATATCATCAACAAGTGAAGAGCACTTGTCTCTGATTTCACGCATTTTTGTTCTAATTCTCCATGTCAGAATGAAAAAAAATGTCAGAAAAAATGCAGCGGCTACTCATCGCACCTTAATTAGCGCAAAGGAAAAGTATCACCTTGTTCTTTCTCACGTGAAATTCATATGATAAAAAAAATGTTAATTTCTCACTATTCCAGATTAATGTTTCTCGTATTAGTCAAGCGTGGACCTTTTAATAGAAACGTGTAAAATAAAGCCATGAAATGTTCTGTGTGTAACATTAACTTAAAAACAGTTGCATATTTTATTCCTATTATTCTATGCCTGTGAAACTAATTACAACCACAAAATGGATTAACTATATAAGCCAAAGAAAACTGCAGTAAGAAGAACATTTTAGAATGGTAAAGCGAACGCTGTAGAAATGTGAATAAATAAGTAAATAATCGAAAATACATATATATATATATATATATATATATATATATATATATATATATATATTTATTTATAATATATAAGTGTTTGCTAAGAGGTATAAACAATTTTGGTAGGTTGTGCCATTTGAAATCGGTTCAGCCCTGTGTGAAGAGAAAGATTGGTGGAGTGCAGGCGAACGGCAAACTGTATAATGTTGTCTAAGTGTAAGCAAACACACACACACACACACACACACACACACACACACACACACACACACACATACACATACACACACCCACACCCACACCCACACACACACACACACACACACGCACACACACACACACACACACACACACACACACACCACATCACAAACACAAACACACACAAACTAATCTCTCCATGCCACACATACCTCTCCAACTTCGTGCAAATACATAAATATTAGCTAACTCCCCCATCGCCACCCTCCACACCCACCAACCGAAAAACCTGGCGAGTTTTCCCACGACTTAGACTTGATGCTGAGACTCTTGCGAAGGCTCCTTAAGAATCACAATGGCTGGTCACGTCGCTGGGAGCAACAGGAGGCGGCACCCGAGACCGTGCAAACAGTGCTATTGTTACCTTGACGGTCGGGGTGATACGGTGCTGAGCCGCCGCTATGAAGACGATCGTGTGTGTGGAGGAGTAGGAGGAGGAGGAGGAGGAGGAGGAGGAGGAGGTAGTGGAGGGTTCGTGGTACATTATTATCGTGGATTGGAATGTATGGGATTCTTTCGGTATTGGGTTAACCGTTTATGTGTAAGTAATCATTGTTTCATCCTGGGAAATTGAAGATTACAGTTATACATTGTTTGCTTCCCTTGATGGTACATAACTGAGGTGCACGTAACTTTTATTGAAGCTCTTTATCAGCGTGTTGAAAGGCTGCACCACAATAGCTTTTGTATGAGGCCTGTGTTCCTCAGTGCACTTGGCCACACAGTCAGCAGATAGTCCCGCGCGGCTGGTGTGCGACAAACTTCTCTATGAAGGATACTGTCACGAGCAGGGTGGAGTGCTCTCAGGAGTGCAAGGTAGTTTGTTGTGCAGGCGTGGGCGGGAAACTGAAGGTCTCTCGGGTAGGACAACTCCCCGCCGCCTCCTCCTGCTGTGCTGTCTCTGCCCCTCCACAGAGAGAAGGGGGAGGAACAAGACGACACTAGACAACACTTGCACCTGTGGGAGGGAGTCGAGGCGGTAATGTTTTCACGCCGCGTTGTGTTGTGTTACAAGTAGGTTGTGATGCTGTTGCTGCCTGGGAAGGGAGAGAGAGAGAGAGAGAGAGAGAGAGAGAGAGAGAGAGAGAGAGAGAGAGAGAGAGAGAGAGAGAGAGAGAGAGAGATTATGATCATCCTGATTCGTGGTATATCTGTAAGGGTGTGCATAGTGAGTCGTTATATATGTTCTATCAACGACACTGTTTTCTCTCTCAATGCACTACGAGGAAGCGAGTGTCAGGCACGACTGATGGAATGTTCACACGCTCCCTCAAGCTCACTGTAGCTTACGTTACGTTATTTAGTCGCCGCAGTACGAGGAAGATGACATAACTCTTCCTTAGTGTGTATAAAGTAATGATGATATATATATATATATATATATAAAGAGAGAGAGAGAGAGAGAGAGAGAGAGAGAGAGAGAGAGAGAGAGAGAGAGAGAGAGAGAGAGAAAGAGAGAGAGAGAGAGAGAGAGCGAGAGAGAGAGAGAGAGAGAGAGAGAGAGAGAGAGAGAGAGAGAGAGAGAGAGAGAGAGAGAGAGAGAGAGAGACGTATTCAAATTCCATACAGGTTGTTCCTGTACTGTTGAAAATCCTTCATGCTTATCAGTATATTCTTTTCATATATTCAACGTTTTCTCCTTCATATTGCATTGTATTTAACAATCTCCCCTGATATTTACTTCCTCCAGTGGAAAAATGCGGATCTCTGAGGAAGGGGAGGCGAAGGGAACGGAGGAAACATATTGTTCTCGCTGGCCAGCGTCAGAAATTCTAGCATGCATATTTTCTTCCGGTTTCTCGTTTTCTTTGTCATTACTTTCTTCCACCCCAATCTCTCTCTCTCTCTCTCTCTCTCTCTCTCTCTCTCTCTCTCTCTCTCTCTCTCTCTCTCTCTCTCTCTCTCTCTCTCTCCCCGTACTTCTGTTCTCCTATGTTATTGTTACCAGTATTCCTTTCTTTTCCTGGTTTTCGTTTATCAGTTTCTTTACTTTTTGTCGTATATATTAACGTAATTATTGTACTCTTTTTTACGTACCAAAAAGATCCCTGATATACCTTTTTTCTCCAATGTTTCATCACTCTTCTGCCTCCCTCCCTCCTTTCTTCCCTGCTTTTTCCTTCCTCTCCCTACACCTTTCCTTTTTCCTTCTTTTCACCTACTTTCCTCAAAAATTATGACTCAGCAAAGTAAGGTCACTATCAGTAAAAAAGAATTCAATATAGACTTCTTCCCTCCTCTCTGTTCCTATTTGCATCTGCATTTTCCTTTCACGTATTTGTCCTTAGAGGTTTCAGATCCTCATATCAATAAACTTGCAGACATCTGGACTGAATCACATGAGAGGATGCATCTTAGTCTGACCTCAAGCATCTTTCAGGCCTTCCTGCCTTCATACGTCACTGCCTGAGGAGTCACGTTATAACCTCGTCCAGTGCTGGGTAGAGAAACACACTCGGTAGCCACATGCTTCACGCTCCTCTTATCTCCACACAAATAATGCCTCACGCTTCTCCTCCACACAATAAACAAGACCTTAATAAATTTCACAGATAACGTCCCCCCCCCCCTTTTCCTCTGCCTCTGCCTCTCTTCCTCCTCCACCCGCCCATCTGACTTCTCCAAAAACTGAAAACTGAAACTTCCTTGACTGTCGAGTAATGAATAAGAATCGTAGGCTATAAAGAACTATTTTGTCGGGATGTCGTCCATGATATCGGGATGTGGAAGTCAGCAGGTGGAAGGGGAATCCTGTAAGAGATGTGGAAACGCTGAAGAATGGTCTCTGCAATCTGCCATTGTGACACCCATTCGTTTCTCTCTCTCTCTCTCTTTCTCTCTCTCTCTCTCTCTCTCTCTCTCTCTCTCTCTCTCTCTCTCTCTCTCTCTTTCGCTTATCTATTTCTTTTTTGTGTGTGGTGTGTAGGTGTGTGTGAGTTTTCGGCTTCACTCTCTGGTTAGTCTCTATTCTATTGTATTACTTATGGGGCGATTTTTTTCCATCACAAAAATCAGTGTTACATTTTTGTTTTGGACACCAAAAAGGCCCAAAGATGACATATTTATCCGTGTGCATATATAAATTTTTTTTTTTTCTCTCTTGCTCTTGCTCTGTTTCTCTCTCTGTTTCTGTTTCTGTGTTTTTTTCCTCTCTCTCTCTCTCTCTCTCTCTCTCTCTCTCTCTCTCTCTCTCTCTCTCTCTCTCTCTCTCTCTCTCTCTCTCTCTCTCTCTCTCTCTCTCTCTCTCTCTCTCTCTCTCTCTCTTTTCAGGTATTCATCTTTCCTTTCTTTCTCTTCCCTTTCCTCTCTTTGGTCAACGTTTGCTATCGTCGTCTGTCTGTCTTGCGGACAATTCAGTGCAAAAAGCTTTCATGATATTTGTGTGGCATCGTCCAGTAAATCTGTGTGTGTGTGTGTGTGTGTGTGTGTGTGTGTGTGTGTGTGTGTTTGTGTGTGCATTTGTGTGTGTGTGTGTGTGTACGTACTCTTTGAATAGAGAAAGGTAACTGCAGAACACTCTCTTCTCCTCTCTTCCGCCTGCATTCCTCCCTTCCCGGCTATAACCTGATTCCGACTGTAATTTTCAAGACATTGGTTCCAAATGTAGCCTTGTGGCAGGGGAAGTGGAAGTGGTGGTGGTGGTGGTGGTGGTGGTGGTGGTGGTAATGATGAGGATGGTAGTGCTGGCAGTGCTGGCGACCTGCTTGGTTTTGGTGATGGTGAATAAAAGAGGAAGTGCACTGTAAGCGATTAAGAGAACAGTAAAAAGAATGAAAAAAGTATGATTTCAGTTTCAGTTACCTATGTAGCTTTCAATTATAGTGTTATTATTGAAAGAAAGTATGCTGTAATTCTTTCTCCTCCTCCTCCTCCTCCTGCTCCTCTTGTTCCTCGTTTATTTCGTCCTCCTCCTTCTCCTGCTCTTTCTCCTCCACTTCTTCGTCTTCCTCTGTTTCTTCGTTTTCTTATTGCCTTCATTATCTTTGCTGTTCTACTAGCCTGTGCACTATAGTTCTACTCTGCTTTCCTCAGACGGACGTAATGTGCGCTACAGAACCATCTCGCTTGTTACGTAAGTACAAAGAGTAAAGTAAGAATAATGTAGGTGACGGTTCGAGAGTTTCAACAAGGGATTATTTTTGATTACCTTATGAAACCGCTTTGTGCTAATATTTTGTGGCTTTTTTCAGAGTACTTGACGCTGAATTATAGAAACTTGTCTCATTATTAAGTTTTGTTTGCTTCTGTCTTTTACATGTCCATATTGTGTTTTAGATAGTTTAATTATCATGGATCTAAATGATATTATGCATTTGGTATGATGCATGAACAGTGACGGTTTATTTAATTAATTACTTAATTGCATCGGAAATAGGTTACAAAACGCCACTATCCAGAAAGGAAATTCTTTAGCTTGAATATTGGCCACAATCCCCCAAAGAAACTGGCCGACGGTCTCGAATCCTTGGATAAATGATGCAGTCAGTGCAGCTTTGCGTGACCATAAGGCCTCCCTGAACACCCACACACACACACACACACACACACACACACACACACACACACACACACACACACACACACACACACACACACACACACACACACACACACACACACACACACACACACACACACACACACACACACACCGAATATCTCATGGAAGCACGGGAGAGGGGCATGTTGTACACTTCTCTTCACATGTCATGTTTTATTTCATCAAACAAAAGGTGTTGTCAAGTAAAGGAATGAAGTTACTGCTGATAAAGTCACTATTGTCCCTAAAGAGTGAAAATTTCTAGAAATATCCCTAACTCATTATGGCTCAGAAAAAAGTTCAGTGGCGGGTCACCTGTGCACCAGCGTAATTAATTTGGTTACGCGATAAAAACAGTTTTATTCACATTGATAAAAAGTGACGAAACCAACACTCCAATATTTCATCCGCCAGAGTGGGGTCACTGCCGTTGGGTAGCCTCTCACCACACTGTGATGATGTCCAACACTATATCTTCAGCATCCCTCACTGTATCCTCATCGCCCAACACTATCACACTACCATCACCGTATCCTAGCACCTAACACTGCATCCTGGCAACCTGCACTGTATCTTCGGCTTCTAACACTGCTTCCTCCCCGTTAAACTCTTTCTTCCCCAATACCACCCCGAGGAACACTAACAATACACGGCAGCTCACCAGATTCGGTTCTAGTGTCTGCATGAAGTGACTGAGGGTACCGGGGCAGCAAAGTCTCGGTGACGGCTTAAGATTCCTTGACTCAACCGTCCACTCTCCTGCATCCCATCACCACTAATGATGGAAACTTGAGACGGCAGCACAAACTCGGTTAAAGATTCACGATAAGAAGGAAACCTGTCTACTCCCTGATTTGAGAATTTACTTTCCTCGCTTAAGCTGATTCCTAAGTGGCAGCTGTCATTCCTTTAACTTGACTGCTGGATTGGGATTGATAGATTGTCTGCTAATAAAAAAAAAGTGCAAATTTCAAATATCCTGCCTTGTCCCTTGACTTTTGTGCGAGTATTCCAATTACAAACTAACAATCTTGCCACACAAAATAATTATGGCTTTTAATTGATACTCATTTCCCTACGGATGACTCCAACAGTCAGATTGGCTCCCTTAGCAAGGCTTCAAATATAGACCAATAGACGGGTAAATCGATAGTGCAGTGTTAAAGTGTATAACATCATTATGGTCTCAAAAAATGCACCAATGCAGCCAAATGGACAGAAAGTCAAGGAGATAAAAGAAAATTGATAAAAGTTTACTTCACATGACACCTAAGGGAGCAAATACGAAGTTTGTACAAAACTTTATAAAAAAATAATAAAACTGAGCACAAGGCGTAAGGGAGCATGAAAGGGAATATAAAAAAAAGAAAATGTTGTGCCTTGGAGGGGAATAGAAGGAAAAAAAGTAAGAGCAAGGTTAAAAACTAACAGAAAGTAGAGCAAGAAGTGAATGCAGAAGGATCCTTTGAAGAGAGAGAGAGAGAGAGAGAGAGAGAGAGAGAGAGAGAGAGAGAGAGAGAGAGAGAGAGAGAGAGAGAGAGAGAGAGAGAGAGAGAGAGAGAGAGAGAGGAAAAATGCGTACGTACTTGTAAGTTAGGAGAAAAAGATGTTTTCAGAAAAATGGGCTTTTGAATGAAATGAACAAAATCTTTAAAAAGGACGTAATTAATTCAATAACAAGATATTCTGGGAAATGTGTCCTAGATGCTAGTGTGTGTGAGGGTAAGAGAAGCCAGGGATGTCCAGGATATCAATAACTGAGATGACTTCATTTTGTGTCTCTTGAAAAAGGTATTGACCAGATTTGTTCCTGGAATTGTTATTGTATCGATAGAAAGGACTCACTGGAATGTCTCGATTTTAAAGTGAACCAAAAATGAATATATAGTTTCACCCTTGAGAAAGTGTAGGATATGCATGATTGGGAAACAAATATGGTTTTCCTTGAATTTATAGTAACCAGTAGTGTCGTTGCTATGTGGATTCTGCAAATTAAAAATCACGTTTTTTAAATTTATTTATTGGTAAGCATTAGACTTCCGTGAAGAAAAATATTCTTTTCAATTGAATGGCAAGGGAATTTGTTTTGGCGATTATTTATAACTGAAAATAATTTAGTATCGTTTATTCATCAGTATTTGCAGATAGAATGTGACTGAAGATAAACAATACCTTGGGGCAACAGGTGTGAAAAACTTACATGAACATATCGTGAACATATCGATCACTAGTTGTGACATTAATATTATTATTATCATTATTATTATTATTATTATTATTATTATTATTATTATTATCATTTTTGCTATTATTTCGTAGTTATTTAGGAACATTTGTTTCACCTTACGCATTGTGCTCAATAACTAATTAATATATCATAAAAAATAATGTTATGGCTTTCAGAACATTGATAGCATGCAAGTGTATAATTACAAATGCCAATTACAATTGATATGTTATACATAGAAGGAAATAAGAGCGTAAGCAATACGAATGGCAGGAAAGTATATATACACGTATGTGGGAAGCAATGTTTGTTGAAAACCTTAAATGAATGAAAAGAAACTTAAAGCAGCTGGACGTGAACGGTGCACTCACAACCCTTCCATAGGCTGTGTGTGGGCTGCAACGGGAACCTGCAGCTTATGTCTGAGAAGGAGGAAAATAAATGGTTAAATATAAAAAAAATAATTCGGTGTATGTTGTGAAAAAATCTTGTGTCGCAGAAAAATGAAGTTTATAGTAAGAGACACTTGTTTGTGAGTTAATTGAGGCAGGTGATGGAGGAAGCAGGAACAGGTAGTCTGTTGTGACCTTTGGTTTCCAGGTACTCGGTTATGGAAGAGTAAAAATATTCCTCGATGTAGTAAATACGCGAAGAAAAGCAAATATAATATTGTGAGTTAAATATGTATTTTGTTTATCTTCCTAGATAAGCAGCTTGCTTTCATTATCTGCAACGCTTCAGAGTTGTGATGTAAACTGTATTGCGCCTCAGATAAGCACGAGCAACAATGAGCGAGCAGCGAAACCCTTCTATTATCCCATGCACTTTAATGATAATCGTTTGTTATGGATTGCAATATAATGTTGAAACATGATCTGAATTATAGCGCAAGTGAGCCTCTGCCCATC
>JAPQNM010000042.1:6788312-6855812 GCA_029783475.1 Metacarcinus magister
CTCTCTTTCTCTCCTGCTTTGGAAAGTAGAGAATAAGATTTTTACTTATTTTTGAGATCACCGAAAACTTAGAAAATTGGATCGAGCCAAATTCAATTAAGTCTCACGGAAATAAACACAGGAGAGAGAGAGAGAGAGAGAGAGAGAGAGAGAGAGAGAGAGAGAGAGAGAGAGAGAGAGAGAGAGAGAGAGAGAGAGAGAGAGAGAGAGAGAGAGAGAGAGAGAGGAGTGAGTGGGTGGGAATATCCATTAAATATGTGGCGGATAAAAGGATATTCATCATTAAGATTGCGGGAAAGAGGGGAATTAATTAGTAAAAATGATCATCCTTTTATGAGAAGGAGGACGACGGTAACTTTTGGGCGGCGGGGACAATTAAACCCACTTTTATATTTTGTAGGAAAGCCGTTTTTTCTTACATTGCCAGATTGTTATGAAAAGGAGAAGAAAGGCGAGGGAGGATGACTAGGAGGAGGAGGAGGAGGAGGAGGAGGAGGAGGAGGAGGAGGAGGAGGAGGAGGAGGAGGAGGAGGAGGAAGAGGAGGGAAGGAAAGAAAGAAGGTATGTAGAGTAAAGAAAATAAAAATGATTGGTTGTAAAAAAGAAAACCATATGATTATGTTAAGTTGTATAATTGTACGGTTTCTATTACCTTTTAATACGTCTTCCGTAATTCAAAGCCTTTAAGGGAGGAGTCTTTAAATCCTTTTGGAACTGAATTGACCATACTCCCTTTTGTCTTCTTTGGGAGCAGCAATTAGTGGGCTTTCTTTCCTACATTTTGTTTTCTTGTGGCCCTTGGCTGGTTTCCTTTTCATGAATAAGAAAATAGGAAAGAAAGAAAAAAGAGTCTATGTTAAGAAGTTGGGAGCTATAATGGAAAAAAAAGAGCGTGATATATCCTTCCGTTGCCTATTCATTTATCAGCGTTAGTTTTTTATGTGCCATTAATTAAGGGATAAAGTAATTGTGATGTGTGAATACCTAGTCCAACATCAACGCTTTTGTCACATGTGGTCTTGGTCTTTAGCATTCTTATGTCGGAGAAGATCACGATGTTAACAATGATTTCCGCTGCATTATCTATCAATCTAAAGCTGTGTGATGTAATTTGAGGCTTTCATCCTATTACTCATGCCACGTTAGATTGTTTCCCCTCGAGGAATTAACTTGCTAAAGTCGGCTTACTATAGAGGCAGCCTTAACGCTGAAAGTCGTGATCAAAGAACTTTTTAATTTTCTTCGTGGCTTAACTCGACGATATTGAAGAAAAAAAAAAAAGAAAAAAAAAAATTAATATGTATCGAGGCCTCCGTTCATCAATATCACGGAATATGAAAATAGATTCAATAAGTCAGATGCTGCTATCATGTTCTTTAGGGCTTAAGCGAGGCAGCTGTGGAGCCGCTGAGGCATGGCAGGGCAGGGCTGGGTGAGTCTTGGGAGCTAAAGTAGAGGTGGCACGATAGGGACACACGAGGGGCCTGTTAAGATGAGTGATAAGGACTCGCAGCCGCCTTTATGAAGGTTACCAGAATACCACAGTGGCTAGGGGGTGTTAGGACTCAGCTTTGTCTCATTAGAACGAATGGTGTATACAAGAGAATACTATATATATATAATTTTTCTTATTAACGCTTTCTATGACGATACTTGAAAGATTACAAGAACACCTCCCTCCCACCCCTCTCCCCCCCACACACACAAAAACAGGAGAGAAAGACTTTTGGTAAAATCCTGCCATAAGAGTGACAGACAGAGGAAGCAAGAGGAATTGACACATGTATGACGAAGATGACAGCGAAAGAATGAATGCGGGGAGGGAGTAGCGTACAGGATTGTGAAAGAAGGAATGAGTGGAGGATGTGGAAGGTGGGGAGGGGGGGGGGAGGGAGGTGCGTGCATTGAGAGATTAAAGGAAAGTACATAAGAGGACGATGCACCTAAAGACAGCACAAACCACTCGTGTGCTTGGTTGTAGGAATGACAGCCGACAGTCTTCATTCACAGCCTTCAAAGACGTTGCCTGGGTGATTAAAATTCCGGCAGAGTGGACGCGTTTGAGTTCTATGTAAGGGAATTGAGGCTCGCTTTTAAAAGGTCTTGGTTGGACGCCCTAGCATCATCAGGCAAAAAACAGCCAGAAATGGAAAGGAAGAAGAGGGGAACGAGACAATTAAAGTCATTGAAAAAAAACCAGGAAGATATAAGGGAATGTTTCATAGATGGTTCACACACTAGAAGAGAAAATAATGATGGACTGAAGAAGAAAGGAAGTACCGAAACAAAGTGTGCTGGAGATGCTGTCAGGTAGAGACAATTGGAGGAAAAAAACTACTCCTTTACTGGGTCGAAGGTTCTACTGTATACGTAAGAACTGTGAGTGATTACATGTACTTCATTAATGTATGTAGAGATTGTTAACTATAGAAAGCTGGCAAGCAAACATTACTACCTCCATATAATTACTTTTCCTGCCGCTGCGCCTCCAGAATAGCGCTGCGCTATACCAAATTTTGTACACTGAATATTATGTAATCGGGTAAAGTTGTTAAGGGTTCACGACAAGCAAATCACATCAAGACACCGTTCGACCAACAGGCTTTCCTTTACCTCCCTTATGCCCCCTTAGCCGATATCACTCCCTTCCTTCTCCTCTTCCTCCTCCTCCTTGTCTCCTAAGTGTGTTTCCCTACCCGGCTCTCCGCCATGTTTACGACAATCTGGGGTTGTGTCGGAATAACGCTTCTAAGTGATTTCGAACAGGTGCCGCTGCTTGCCAGACACCACAACAGAGATGCTCGGCGAAATAAAGCTGCAATTTTGTATTTCATTTTCGGAGACATTAAACATAATCTCCCTGCCTGAAGAGAGAGCTAGACAGATCTTCAGGGCCATTTTCCAGACGAATGTGAATAAAGAGATATATAAAAGCAGAAGAAAGGAGAAGAGAACATGTTCTGCCGTGTATTACCGGTGTTTTGGGGAGGTTGTGGGGGAGCGCGAGGCATGTAACCGGTGAAGAGGAGGCGGGGAATAAGTGGTCTAGTGTGGCCCCTCAACAGAGCCCAAGTCCCGTCACCCCTTGTTGGAAGGTTGGGGCGGCAGGAACGTGATTTATTTTCGTTGTGGTGGCCGGGCATCCTCTCCAAACGAGTGTCTCCCGCAAGCACTTACTCGGGCACTCTTACACATTCACTCGGAGAAACACTTACATAAACACTTATCACCTGCCCTCCACATCCTCGGAAAAGAAAGAAAACGAATGTAAATAATGATGTTGTTTACGCTGTGTATGTTTTCGTTACAATGCAGCTTAAAAACGAAGAAATGTTTTACGTCATTTTTCTTCCCTTTTTCCAGGACAGACTATTGTATCACAAGAAAGATAGGCAGGTAGAATTTCGCATTTTGTAGATTGATGTCATGTTTCAGCTCTCCCATGCATCGATATGGTCTGAATTGTCACATATATTCCTATTCATTACAGTTTCTACCTCCCTTTACATTTTGGCATCCCGACGCCCTACACTAGTTCATCCATTATATCGTGTCACATCCCACTGCATCCTCTTCCTGCCTGTCTCATATACCTCTTTCCCCTCCTCATATTACCCTTTTTCCATTTCACGATCATATCATATTTCTTCCTTCCTCCCTTTCTTCTTGCCTTTCATATTTGGAAGTATGTTTCTTTCATCTCATTTTCCTTCCATCTCTCTCCTTGTGCCACATTTTCTACCCTCACCCTGTGGCCTTATCTCTTGGGTAGGAAAAGGGGAGGAGAAGGTAGCAAGGGGAAGAAAACCACCAACCAGTTTGGCTCAGGAACCAAACATCCGTTATGAGGTGACTTCTGAGGCAGGGCGAGGAGGAGAGGCACTGACGGGAGGTAGTAAGACGTGGGATGTCGATGAAAAGACGTGGATGGGAAAAATAAAAGTGGATGGAAGTGAGGAATAGTAAATAATCACCACTGAACCTCTGGGAGTACAGGGAAAAGTTTTTGGAGGGTGTGTTGTGGCACTTTGATGGATAGACTAGAGGTTTCCTATTTCCCACCCCCCTCAAAGTTAAGTTTTATGTAAAGACTATCAGATTTATCCTTGTGGGCGAGGCGTGTGGCAAGAGGTTCAAGGCCTTACATCACAGGTTTCTCTGCTCCGTCGTAGAATTACAGGTTTCATTCAGGTTTGCTCATAGTCATCAACAAGTACTTAAAGTTCACCCTCAGACCTGATTATTAGACTTTTAAAATATCCAAGCCATTTGTAGCATGTGGATGTTACATGGGTTCTCTGTGTCGTGTATCCTCGTGCCACGCCTCTGAGTTGCCATTTCCTAGCACGACCAACCATATCAATCTCTCCCTACAGTGTGCTTCTCTGTGTACCTTCCCGTTCTATGGTATTTCTGCCACAACCCTATCTTTGCTATCCTGCCACACACCCGCTACATCATCGTTCCCTTCGTCGTTTTTTCCGTGTCGTGCCGCCCCGTCATGCCGCTGTTGCCTCTTAGACCTACGAGCGTACAGACTCATAAGCAGCGTAACCCACTCACCCACCACTTCATCTCCCTTACTGCCACTCGTCACCTTTACCTGACTACAAGCTCCGCCCCCAAACACCACGTTACTCTAGTGTAGGCAAAATAAAATAAACTTGCCCCACTTGCCTCGACAAACCGGAATACAAGTTTATGTTCGGGGGGGAAAAAATCATTCCCCCAGACTGTGTGGTTGTTGTTTGCACCAAGAGACAACAATAAAAACTTGACATAACCTTACATAAGCTTCCTGGTGCTCCATCCCAACGCCAGAAGTGGATGCAAACCCTCAAGGGGGATGATTTTTCGCTACGTGGCCACAAGAGGATCTGCAGTGAACATTTTGTTACAGGTAATGGCATTTACATTACCTTTATGTGAATATGTGTCAAGTAATAAGTGAAATGATTTCTTGATGCTTAATTTAACGAACTCAACTTCAACCTTTCCTCAACTAACTCACAACACAGCATAACAAATCATCAATTAGGGAATTATAAGGTGAACATTCTTCACTTTTTCCAGTCAATGAAATTGAAAACAGCCGACCATACCATGTTACCTTACCTCATAAACGCCCACCTCAACAAAATATAATTGAACATACCAACTTTAACTTTACCTTATCCACACCTTCCCACACTCCCCTTCACACACACACACACACACACACACACACATCATATGAACCGATCTACTGGTAAAACTAGAACTTTCCCACACCACATACCTATTCTTTTGCTCAAAGACAGTAACTGCTCGCTCATCAGTGAAAACTTAGCACCTTGAGCGGGGCGCGAACCTCACCCTGCTAAGTGACAGGTGAGGACATTACCACCGAGCCAGTGAGCAGTGTATGTGTGTGTGTGTGTGTGTGTGTGTGTGTGTGTGTGTGTGTGTGTGTGTGTGTATGTGTATGTGTGTGTGTGTGTGTGTGTGTGTGTGTGGGTGTAACGGGATAGATGGATGTCGATATGTGTGTGTGTGTGAGAAAGAGAGAGAGAGAGAGAGAGAGAGAGAGAGAGAGAGAGAGAGAGAGAGAGAGAGAGAGAGAGAGAGAGAGAGAGAGAGAGAGAGAGAGAGAGAGCGAGAGAGCGAGAATTACGTTCCAGACTTAGTGTAAGAATGCTTTAGAGACTGGTCGAGGCTGAGCCAGGGAGGGTTGGGTTGTAGGGACAGGGAAAGATGGACGTTCTTTGTCGCGGTCACCTCAGCACGGGACTCACTCACCAAAAAAACAACTGAGCGATAAAAGAGAAATGTAAAAGAAAAAAAATCTTAACAAGACTTCCGATGGCAGAAAGAGTGTGATGTTTTTTGAGGCAGTTTGTTCCTTGTCTTCCGGAGCAGCTGAGTAGCAAAGGAATGATCGACCATCCAGTGTTGGTGTCGTGATGTGTCAGCCCCACAAAAAGGTTCCTGATCAACACATGCGCAGAAGACCTAGAGCACCTCAGGCTGGGGAACGCATGTGTCTGCTGCCAAGGACAGACACCACATGCTAGGGAATTATTAATGGCACAGTTTTTCCCTTCGATGAGGCTGGGCTCCACATTAACAGGAAATGGGTTAAGTAGGTTCTTTATCTGTGGTGGATTTGTGTTACGTGTAGATTTTTTTTCTATATACACTGTGGTTATATAGTGATTTTTCTTATGCAGTTGTCGTCTTAGCTGAACAAAGACAAAGGAAAATAATATAATACAACGATTCCACATGTAAGTTACTGATATATATTTTGGTTTTCTCTTTTGTCTGTAATTTATCATACTGAGTTGAGTTTTCACATTTCCAGAATATGATTAGATCCGCTTCCATCATTTGAAATCGCATACTGTTTGTAAATCGCATTTATAGGAAGCCATGATGAAGCTTTAGTGATGGTTAGTTGAACAGTCTGGTTGTTGGCAGCATCTCTAACATGTCTGGCAAGCATCGTAGGATGAAAACTCGTCTTGAAGCATCAGTGTTCACTCTCTCAAGCAACAGTTTCTGATTACTTGAAGGAAACTCTCCTGAGGCCATTCTCCTTGACCTCGTGATGCATCGTCGTGAGTTCAAGTGAATTGTGCTCCTGAAGTGCTTCCCGTGTGTGTGTTTGAGTTGTCTTTGTACATTGTGTTTTAAAAATATTGGTAGAAGAAAATTAAATACCAAAGCAATAGAAATAGAAATACGAAGCAGTATTATCATTATTATTATTATTATTATTATTATTATTATTATTATTATTATTATTATGATTATTATTATTATTGTTAGTAGTAGTAGTAGTAGTAGTAGTAGTAGTAGTAGTAGTAGTAGTAGTAGTAGTAGTAGCAGAAGTAGAAGTAGTTGTTGTTATTGTTGTTGTTGTAGTAATAGTAGAAGTAATGAAAAATAAGTGATGATAATGATAATGCCAACAATAATATTGATAATAGTTATGACAATGATATTAATCACAATAATAACAGATCTACCTCCACTAATATTACTACTAATACTAATATTTATAACGATAATAACATCAACAACAATTAAATGCACTTAAGCGGATCTTGACGCCTTTGTACAAGCAATAAGCAACACTTAATAGTGTTACCTTGATTACCTCAATATCCTTGATCATTTATTTTGACTCTCTTTGCGTCACGTCAGAACGTCATTGCTCCGTTGCTTCACCTCGTCCCGGATTACTGGTGGTAGTCTGTCCGTCTCGCCAAGACCACCAGGTAGTGGCTGCCGGTTTATGTTTTTGTGCAGGTTTTCGTGCTTCAGGTTAATGATGTTGGGATCAGGAAGGTACGTCCAGGTGTTGGGTACGGAGGCCGAGCGCCGGTCACGCAAAAGTAGAGAACAGAGCAAAGCGTACATGATGAATTACCAAATTGAAAAGGAAATTAGTTTCAAATTAATCTGCCACAAATGTTCATTAATCGGTTTTGATATTTCAAAGTCACGCTGTAATACAAGAGGAAATTAACCCAAGCTTTACCCAATAGGGTTGGTATATATGTGTATGAATTAGTACAAAAAAAGCCAGAAAGCCACGTTTGTTATTATCAGCTGACCTTAAGCCGAGGAGCAACCCTCTAGGCAGCCCTGCATAACTCTCCCTAAAAACAGTAGAAAAACCTTAACACACATCCAAACTCCTTATCAGAGGGCATCGTCCCGCTCAAACCTCTGTCAGGCTCTCAAACTTCGCCCTTGTTTGGCCTCCTTTTTTATGACCTCGGTTCACCCTTTGGTGGAACAGAAAATGTGTCGGTATTTGAGAGTAAAATATTCCCTTAAATCATGCCTGGTGGGATGCAGAGTATGGAAAGGAGAAGGAAATGGGCATGCTGGAAGCTTTAGAAAATTGCGTGAAATGTTTGGAAGATGCATGCGCCGTGCGAATAACAAATGACACGGCAGCACGTAGGGATGATTAATAATAAATGTGTGTGATGAGGATACTACAAACTGGAATGAATATAGTAGGATGATATGCTGAATTATATATGCTAAGGGAGAGGAGAGCTGGACTGCATGAGACGGACGTTTGAAGCATGAGTACATCTGAGGAAGGTAAACATTGAGATTACAATAGACTGAGCGATGCAAGAATACACGTAGGAGGAATGTATCTATCACTCAGAGGGTATTAAAGACTGCGCTATTATTTCTGCACACATGACAGTATAAGCGACGTGTGAGAAGCCTTGGCAGCCTCGTATGAGTGTTGCAGGGTGTCAGTGTGTGATGAGGCCTCGTCGTTTCTCCATCCAACACAGTGATAGCGAGACGCGGATCTTCTGTTGCATGGCTTCTGATGTCGGGGATGGTCACAAAACTAGTCCAGATTTTCTTTTTTCTTCTTCAGCCTTTTCCTTTTCCCTTATCCCTTCAAATCTTATGCTATTTTTATCTTGTCTTTCAAAAAATATGGCTTAATTTGCTAAGCTTATGCCAGCACGACCATTCTCTCATAAAGAAAGCAATTTACGAGCCTCGGTACTAAGATACTCATTTCGTCCACATTAATTTGCGTTTACGTCATTTGCAGGACTCTCACGGCAGCTCCGAAGAGGCGTCTCCGATGGGACTCCGTAAATTCTTGGAGCAGATATTTCATGATATCTTATAGAGGAAAGAATTTTTTTTCTCTCTCTGCCTGTCTAACTTTCTGTCTGTCTATCTGTTTATTTGTTTGCTTGTCACCATGTCTGTCCCCTCCCTCTCCATTTCTCTCTCTCTCTCTCTCTCTCTCTCTCTCTCTCTCTCTCTCTCTCTCTCTCTCTCTCTCTCTCTCTCTCTCTCTCTCTCTCTCTCTCTCTCTCTCTCTCCCACACACACACGGGCAAGCCTTTTTTTCTTTTTCTTTTTCTTTTTTAGCTGGGAGCTGTCGGCTTCCCGGCGGCATCTTCCTGAGTGTTCTTTATCCCCACATAAAGTTCAAGGGCTCGTCTGACTTGAACAAGTTCCCAACCACTGGGCTAGACGCTGATAGTGACGGCTCAGGCGAGCATTAGTCTCCTCTCTAAATGGAGATTGAGATTTGGTTTACAGTCTTTTTTATGAATGTTTGATGATGCTAAGAGGCACAGAATGAGAAGAGGAAGAAGAGAGCAGGCAACCTGCCAAAAAAGTTTCAAACAGGAAAATGGGAAAAGAACGGTTATGGTGTGAGGCCAGAGTGCATAGAGAAAAATGAAAAATTAAATATAAAAAAGAGAAAGAATAACTATACATAGATGCAGTTAGTGGAATATTGCAGTGGCATTATAAAAGACATGTAATCATCTTGTAACGATGATCACAGATCACATTAAGCATTTATTTGTGTTGCTGAATCTTGCTACCTTATTTTGAGGAAAATTTGGCTCGGTAAATCCTTCTGTAGATGATTTTGTCGCCTCGCCTCGATCAAAAAGCGTATGATTATAATTATACGGTTGATGGAAAATATTATCATCACTATTATTATTATTATCATTAATATTATTACTATTATTATTATTATTATTATTATTATTATTATTACCATTATTATTATCCTTATCATTATTATTATTATTATTATTATTATTATTATTATTATTATTATTATTATCATTATTATTGTAGTCAAACTCACGAGATACGATCTGCATATTTTGCCTTCCCCCAAAGCCCATCAGACGCAGGGCGATTTTCTTTTTTCCTCTGAATGTGCAACGAGCATTGGTATTCCCACACTTTTGCCTTCCGCCTCACACTCACACACGTACGTACCTCATCCTCCCTCACGCCTTCCCACGGAGGAGCTTCAGAGGTAATTTTTACTATTCTCACCCTCGTCTTCTAAGCCTCTTTTTCATTCAGGGTCACAGAGAGAAAGAAAAGATAGAGCATGTGTTTCATCCCCAGCTCATCTGAGGCTAATACCCTCCCATTACTTCTTTAAGCCATCGTTACGCCAACCTCAACGATCCCATACTCATTATTTTTTCATGTATACAGCACGGTAAATATTTTTTTAACCTCACAACTCAGGGCAATTACGTCCTTTAAATTTTAATGAACTTGGAATAGATAGGTAGACAGATAAATATATAGATAAATAAAGATATAGATAGATGCATATATAACGGCAGACAGACAGATAGACAGACATACAGACAGACCAATAGATTGTTAGAATTAGCAAAAAAGCGCTGACAATACAGGGAAAGGAATGTAAGTACAAATACACACACACACAGAGAGAGAGAGAGAGAGAGAGAGAGAGAGAGAGAGAGAGAGGGAGAGAGGGAGAGAGAGAGAGCGAGAGAGGATGAAAATATAAATGATCCTGCCGCCAACATTTAAGAGGATTGACTCACTCTTCCTTCTCTGGTCTGGTCTGTTTACTCTCCTCTCCCGCATTGGATCTTTTCCCATGTGAGGGACGGCCGCGAGGATCTTGATTTTTTTCCTTCTGCGACACCCTATTACCTGCCGTGCCTTTCCGTGCCATGCCGTGCTGTGCCGTGCCTGCCTTGCCGTGCACAAACAGGTGGACATCACGAAAGGGTTAGTTATGAAGGGACGGACTTGATTCACGCCACTCCTTCGTTTATACAAGTGACTAAGTGCGTGTTTAGTATGTGGTTATCAAAGGGAGAAGGTTGTATAGAAGACCGTGTTTTTGTAAGTGTTCGTCGCTAAATTTGGTGTACCAGGAATCCAGGATATTGATAGCGAAATACTTGCTTCTTACTTGCTGTTGGATTGATTTGTATAATAATTCTTTTACATGTCTCCCTCTTGTCGTTGCCTCCTATTGGTCACTGTGTAATATATTATATGATACGTATTTCAGAGCAATTGATGTCTTTCATTCAATCCTCTGACACGGTGTAGCAGACCTGAAGTATTGTCCCCTTGCGCTCACCCTGGCAATGCGTTATCACATTAGAGTCTGTTGCAGTAGAGAGAAAAATACATATAACTGAACCTTACAAAGAATCCCTCTGTCTCGAGCCAATGCCAAAGTGGGGTGGGAATTTCCTCTGTTGAGACGAAGCGATCAGACTAACCAAGTGAATGAAAGACGTGAAATAGTGTTGTATCGTACATGTATTGTCACGTTATTTTTAAAGTCTTACGTTTGGTTTCGTTGTGATGCTGAGGATGAGAATAAGTTTGTTGTTTTTTTTTCCTCTTTTGGGAGAACAATATACGTGTTGTCATGACGCTGCGTCCTGGCGAGACTGGCAACTGTATTTATCAGCTGACACAAGGCAGACGGCGGCCCGATCATGGCACTTCACCCCCTCCCCCTTTCCTTCTCTCTCTCTCTCTCTCTCTCTCTCTCTCTCTCTCTCTCTCTCTCTCTCTCTCTCTCTCTCTCTCTCTCTCTATCTCTCTCTCTCTCTGCCCTCCACTTCTTCACTCCTTTTCCTGTTTCCGTTTTCTCTTACTTTGTTTTCCCATTATCCTTTCTCTCCGCATTTCTCTCTTTTCCCTCCGCTCCTCCCTTGCCTTTGGAAATTCTTCTCTTTCACTCTAGACACAGACCAGACCAGATTTACCCCCTTTTGTGGTACCTCTCTCTCTCTCTCTCTCTCTCTCTCTCTCTCTCTCTCTCTCTCTCTCTCTCTCTCTCTCTCTCTCTCTCGCTCTTTCTCTCTCTCAGTTCTAGCTTATGAATGTTCTTTTGTTATATAGTTTTTTAAGCCTTCTAATATTCCTCATTTTGTTTTTTTTACGTATTTTTGTTGTTTACATTTGAATCATTCTTATCTTCGTTTGTCTTAACTTCTTTTTTTTTTATTATTATTTTGCTATTTTTCCCACGCGATTTTCTTTTTCTTGGCTATTCCTTCTATTCTTGACCTCGTTTGTTTTTCTTCCTTTTATTATCGCACACTTTTCGTTTCTCTTGGTCTCGGTCATTGGATGTTTCTCTAGACAACGTTCATTTTCCTATTTCTTCTGTATTCTTCCATTCTTTATCAATGTTCTGTCCCTTTAACCTGGATAAAGTCACATTTTTCTTGTAATTATTTGGCATTTAATTCTTGTTGTTCAGATTATTACGTATAATTTCAAACAATGAAGACCTTCACGTTTTTCCTGATAACGCGCGTTCTCCACCCATGCATGTTTTACTATTCTCAAGGGGGAGAAATGTTTTTAATGAGTTTCCAGCGTCGGTCATCTTTACAAAAATAATCTCAGTAATTGTTAAGTGGTTTTCGTGTAGCATCTTGGCGTCTCAAATGCATATGATTTTATTTCTTGTGAGCTTTTGACCTTATCTTTTTATTCTATTCCTGGACACGTCAAGCGTTGCGATAGTTTTTTGATGTTGACCAAGAATTTAGGTGAATTTTAAAACCTGAAACTCACGGTAAAGCAATAATAGCGGAAGAATGTTTACGATTATCAGAATGTTTGTTTGGATGTAATGTATTTCATTGAGTAATTGTTGGAAGATAAGAACACACACACACACACACACACACACACACACACACACACACACACACACACACACACACACACACACACACACACACACACATAGAGGAGAAGTGCAAGTTAACAAGTGATCAATTTCTCAAGTATTGATATATTTGTTTCCATCGTCATAAAAACTAAAATAGTGACATTAATTCCTCAATATTCTTCCTAATTCATTGCAGTATTATCATATTTATATCCTTTTCGTGTCAGTTATATTCATTAAATATTGTTTACTCCAACTTTTCGTCGATTTATGTGTCCTTGTCTTAAGTATATTTGTTATGTCCTTCAATAAAGTGGTTTACAGTCTTCCAAGTCGTTCCCCGAATATTTACTCTGTGATCCTTGTTATGATTGCCTGAAATAGCTCGACTCTTCAACCCCAGTGATGTCAGGTGTGCAGCGTGAGGTAAGGGGCCAGACGGGCGAGGGGCAACGCAGGTTAGTTAGCAGCTGGTATCAGGTCTTGGTGGACGGATCGAGTGTCCTTCAGCGCCCCATTTTCCTCCTGTTAGTCTCGCTAGAATATTGTGAGTCGCAATAAATATAAAGTTGTCATGTAGTGTGGTCCTGATTTCCTGACGTATATTAAGTTTATATTATTTGTAGTTGTATATATAGTCTGCATAATAACCTCTTCCGTGAGTTTATGGCAGCGACGGGGCGAGTGAATTCAAACACATGCATTAAGAGGATGGAGGAAAAAAATAATCAGAAAATAACACGCACAAAGAGGATAGCGGGAATAACGGGATAAAAGAATTAACTTAACTGAAATTCCTTGAGAACACTCCCCCTTCTGAGACATTTATCGAGCTGTTAGGTGACTGTGTGCTGCCAAAACTACAGTGAAAGCAGATGTTTGGCATGGGCAAGTAAGTCAATGGTGTCGTGTGGGCATAGCATGGTTGATATGTCACAGTTATTATTGGTTGTTGTTAGAGATGGTGATGCTAGTGGTGATGGTGGTAGTGGCTTCTAAAAGTAGAATGGTAGTGATCCGATGAGGCAAAGGTGATGGTGGTGATGTATTGTGATATCCAATGTGAAGGTGTGTGGTGGTGGTGGTGGTGGTAATGGTGTTGCTGTAGTATTGAATTACAGTAACGTGTGTTTTGACCTTGAAGGAGCGTGATCACCGATACTCATTCGAAGTCAAATTTATTCTACTTCCCAAACTAGCGATGTGGTAGTGACATGGCGGCGTCCAGTGTCCGTAAATGCGTGATAGTGATTATGTGATACGGGATAATAAGGCGTAATAGCGCCATGACGTTTGTGGCACAGGTGACGAATGGTAATTGGACTGGTGCTTGGGATGGTAATTAGCCTCAGGGGATGATGTTATGGCAGTAATGGCCGTGTTGGGGGATGATGAAGAGGGTATTAATGGTGCAGCTTCAGATTTGGGACGGGATGGTGTTGTCCTCCAGCGTGTGTGTTGCGTCTCCTTCAGCCTAGGTTACGCTATTATTTTGTAGTGTGTTTCTTTATAGTGTTACCATAGTCAATGCCACCACCACCACCACTACTATTGACAACAGCAACAACAACAACAACAACAACAACAACAACAACAACAACAACAACAACAACAACAACAACAACATCAACATTTCCTCCTTTTCATGGCTTCCGTCACCGCTCAGGATCACCAACTCCACCTTCCTACCTCCTAAGGGCATGGCTGTGCATATATTACTTGGAAGTTACCTCAACCTCCACCTATAGATTATGTGTGTGTGTGTGTGTGTGTGTGTGTGTGTGTGTGTGTGTGTGTGTGTGTGTGTGTAAATTAATGAAGCACATAAAATCGTGTGTAATTCAAGCACTATTTACAAAAACATTTATAAAAACATTTTCCCTGATAAAAAAAAATTATACAATATACTTCTCATATACACACTGGTGTTGTAAGACAAACATCAAGATGAGGAGAAGGAAAGCTATGGTTTCACAAGACTCACGCGACGGAAGGAGGGCGTGAGGGACGGAGGAAAGGAGTGAAGGAAATAGGAAAACTTCTGACAACTTTTGATATTAGTTGACGCTTTTTTTCTTCCTCTCTCTCTCTCTCTCTCTCTCTCTCTCTCTCTCTCTCTCTCTCTCTCTCTCTCTCTCTTCTCTCTCTCTTTCTCCTTGGGCTTAGTGGGCATAAAGATGATAGTTACTGGTGTTGAGGGATTCATCGACCTGTAACATCCACTGTTGTGTTCATCTTCTCAATGTCAACGTTTTTTTTTATTATCGCTATCATTATCATCATAAATATCATAATTATCATTTTTATTATTATTGTTATTATTATTACAATTAATGTAATTATTGCAATTATCATAATTATTTAATATTACATAGTTTCTGGTATAAACGCACCAGTGCAGCTGGTGGCGGTGGTGGCGGCGCTGATGTGTAGCAGCCAAAGGCATGGAAGGCACACACGTCTTGAGATGCAACAAAAACTTAGTAAGCAGAGTTGTGACTTGCATCAGTCATGTGTGCGGCACGCGTCTCAAGACGCATGGCTCTCAAGTGTATACTTGTAAGACACATGATGCACTTATGCACTTGACAAAACAAATTTGTTGGCATTATTGCATATGTTTCGTAGAAGATCCCTGAAACATTGACCTTCAAAGATCAGTTTCACAATTGTAGCAAGCTTCCTGGCAAAAAGATATTGCTATAAACGAGTACAAATGAGAAATATGTACGAATTATATTTATATATTTCTACGTATGTATGTATGTAAGTACGTTTGTATATGGGTTCCAAGATTTGAAATATTTAGATCACTAAATTTCTCATCTTGATATATTATTCTCAGTGACAAAGTTTGCCGTTTTCCTCTTGTATGTAGTCTTTTATATGTTTGAAAATGAATCAATTGATTAATATAAAAACGATCAGGTTTGAACCGTGGGACTGACGCTTGACGTGTCACTTCATACTGGTCTGGCAGTGCATCGAGTCACGCAAATCCCACCACAAGATCCATTATTCCTTGTGTGTCATCCTGTCTTCGTGTTGAGAAGAATGTTGTGGTTTTGAAACCTCGGACCATGATCCTTTTTTAACATAAACCTTGAAAATAGAGGTTTGAACTTTCGTATATATTAAAATTTTTTGACAATCAGTATATTTGTGTGAAGCTCATGACTAGATATAGTATTACCTGGCATGCTACCTTCATTGTGTGTGTGGGTGGTATGTATGTATGTAAGTAATATATATATATATATATATATATATATATATATATATATATATATAAACGTGAAGGAAAAAATGCCTTTACGCAAATATCACAGTTACATTGTTACATAGAGGAAGCAAGATGTAATCATAATGCAATATGACTCATCAATATGACAAACGTAAGATAGTTGAAATAGAGGAATAGAAAACATGGGAAGTACAGGTATCTGGGATAGACGTCCGTTGACAGGAATGTGACGAGCACGGAACTAAGCACAAGGAACACCTCGCCTTCATACCCAAGTCAACTGAACACTTGACACAACTTTTTTTTTTAAATGTCACATAATTAATAGCAGACAGGACTACAGGAAAGTTCATACATGCTGCCAAAGTTGTAGATTCAAAATTTAGAAGCCAATCAAAACTTTAAAAATAGAGTTTAGGTACAAGGTGACAGGCTGTCGTCTACACTACGAAAATTCTCTGTCTCTCTCTATCTATCCATCTATCTATCTATCTATCTATCTATCTCTCTATCTATCTCTCTCTCGCTATCTATCTATCTATCTATTTATCTATCTCACTCTCTCTCTTTGGGATTGGTTTACATGAAATTTAGTCTTTACTGTATGTGCCATTATTTTCATGATATAGACATAAAATTAACCTTTTCAAATAACGATCTTGCGCTCCTCCACACACACACACACACACACACACACACACACACACACACACACACACACACACACACACACACACACACACACACACACACACACACCATTGATGCTTTGGCGTGATAGAGGGAGAGAAAACAAATAATCTTCCTCAGGCACTCCAGCCCTCGCCAACACTTCCACTTCTCCCTTGAACTTCCCCTCTTCCTTCCCAACGGTATGTGCCAGAGGGAGGGAACAGAGAAGGAGAGGGGAGAGGAAAACAAGAGAATGGGATGTTAAAAATAGAATGAAGTGTGTTATGCTCTTTGGTCGTTGGTATTTGACAGTGTAAAATTGTACCAAGACGAGAAGGAGGAGGAGAGTTGTTGCCCTGAGATTGAAATAGAGAAATTGGTTCCAATCAGTGCTCTCTGACTGGTAGTTGGTGTCATTGATTATTTATTTCAATACACGATCTTCCTCTCTCTTTTACTCACATGCTTTGGTATTTCATTGTAGAATACGATGCGTTTTACTTAAAGGTTATCGTGTACAAGCTAACATTTACAAATGCCACCACGATATTGATATACTATATATAGGTTGAATGAGTTGAAATGCATACAAGGTTGCAGTTTTTAGTTTGGTATGCTAACGAGCGCCCCAAGCCCTTCCTTCCTATTCCCAGGATGAAAGCTGCCATTTATCTTGATTCAACAAAACCATTGTATCCTGACTTAGCCTGAAATAGCCAAACATAACCTGAAATAGTCGCCTACTTAAATCTAGAATATGTGAAGGAATAAATGAGTCGTGGTCAACCTCAAAACAAAGAGGAGGTGAGTGGGTTGGTGTGTTAAGAAAAGAATGGAAGGCTGGATCCGGGCTCATGGTGGTCTGGTCCCTGAGGAAAGAGATTCTGTTTCTGGCCAACATTTCTAACTGTGGAAATATTTGTCGTGGGTTTAAGTGGACTCGAGAACCGCAAGGACGTCAGGAAATGGGTTCAAGTGTTTAGTGACAACCTTACGCCTGGCATTCACAGTGAAAAGTCAGGCATCCGTTTGGGACGACGTGGTTCAGGGCAGTAAAGTAAGATGTGAGGAAGCTATAGGAGATGAGCAACAATGTTGATGTAATAAATCTAAAACGTAAAATAAGACGTGTGGCAACTCAATTAATTATGATAATAAGATAATAATAATGATAATCATAGTAATAAATATAATTATAATGATAATGATAATGATAGTAGTATTAATAGTAGTAGAAGTAGTACTAGTAGTAGCCGTAGCAGTGGCAGCAGCAGCAACAGCAGCAGCAGCAGCAGCAGCAGCAGCAGCAGCAGCAGCAGCAGCAGCAGCAGCAGCAGCAGCAGCAAATTATAGCTAATCTGACAGAACGTAGAACCTCATATCTCATCACTTGATTACTTAACGTTCTTGTTTCTCTTATTCATTCAGGTTTATGAAATGTCGCAATTATAGCGTGACAGTAATGCTGGTAGCTGATTGTGACATCCGACTTACCTAGTTTTCCTTTCCTTGGTGGTGGAGTACGCGTCGTGCGCCAGCGAGGACAACAGTCAAGGCTCTTTGATTCGTAGTTTTGTTTATATATACTGACACCAGGACACAGTATGATACCAGAGATAATATGATGGAAAAAATACTGCACTATGATATGACATGTCAGTAGAATGTGGATAAACAGAAAGCGTTATACAAATACAATGTAATTGTCTAAGCTATTATGTATAATGTATTTGCTGTGTTTTGTATCTCGAGCTGTTTTGAAACAAGCGTATAGCATTGGAGGTAACTCGACTCTCTCTCTCTCTCTCTCTCTCTCTCTCTCTCTCTCTCTCTCTCTCTCTCTCTCTCTCTCTCTCTCTCTCTCTCTCTCTCTCTCTCTCTCTCTCTCTCACCAATGTTAAGTAATTTGTTGTGACGCGTGGACGTCTGGTGAACCTTGACACCTTCTCGTTTGTGGTCAAGGCTTGGTGAGTGCTGCCAAAACCCTAACCGAAGCATATTCCCAAGGCTCTGTGGGTGTGACATATATGTACCTGATAACTGCATGAATACTATAGTTCCTTGTTTGCCGTGAAGGCAGACTTACCATGGACGTCCGGGGCACCTGTGACGACTTGACTCAGTAAGGAAGCCTCAGTGTTTCCAGTTTCCAGTTTCCAGTTTCCTTTTATAACAACTTTTCCTTTTCCCTGTTTTACCTTTATATAAAACTAGTGATTCGATCTTGAAATACCATGAAAAGGAGGATATATAATTCAATATTAGAGAGCTTTAGTTTCTCGAGACTTACAAGGCTGCATCAGTAATTATAATGATGTGGTGGCGGTAACCTCTTCCCTCCCACACCACGTCCCTGATCCTGCCCTGCCTTGCCTCCACGTCAGCCTTCAAGTATATCCCATCAAGACACACCAGGGTAGATTTAGTCCAACTCCTTCAATCTGCCCCTTTCTATAATGCAGTAAAGGATCCACCCACGTACTCCTATACCATCACTTCGCCTCTATTGCCACTATTTAACTCAATCCCGCCACCACCACCACCTCCACTAACTACCATCCCCCAGCCAGAATATCTCTCATCCCACGCCTACTACTACTACCTGTACCGAATAATTGCATACCACACATCTCCTCTACGATTTCACTCCACACCATCTCCACTCTCCCCATCATTACTCCATCGCGTGTTGTTGGTGATGGTGAAGGTGTCGGATGGTGAGGGTTATTATGCGTGATGATTATGGATGATGGTGACGGGGAAGGCCTCTCGATGTTGTGACCACTGTATTCTATTTTGGTATATTGTTAGATCTGACACGGATTCCCAGTGGGGTTGATTCTCTTGTCTCAACGTTTTTTGTTTGCTGCTGCTATGTCTGTTTCTGTGTATGTATGTTTCCGTGTGTACACATGTGTTTCTTGAGTATTTGTTGTTGTATGCGTTTGATTCGTTACTCTTTCTTTCTGTTTGCTTGGTTTTGTATCGGTATTTGTAGGTGTTCTGTCGGTTTTTGTCATGTATCTATACTCTATGTCAGTCTGTTTTGGGTCAGGAAAGGTGGTGGGAAGCAGTGGACGTAACACGAGAACTGAGGATGTTGCCATTTTAAATTACATTCCCACGTGTTTCTCTCTCTCTCTCTCTCTCTCTCTCTCTCTCTCTCTCTCTCTCTCTCTCTCTCTCTCTCTCTCTCTCTCTCTCTCTCTCTCTCCTCATCTCACCTGTCACCCTGTCCCTCGAGACACATGTCGCCTAACTTAAGCACCTTATAACGCAGGAGACAGCCCACCAGGGATAGAGGTAAAGGCAGGCCGTGCCATACTCAGACGCCGACTTGCTGCCGGAACTCAACTTGGTGAACCTCCCTTCTGCTCCGTTTTCAGAATTTTATTTTTTGCGATGCCATTAGCCGCAGAAATAACGCTTCATCACACCCACACACACACACACACACACACACACACACACACACACACACACACACACACACACACACACACACACACACACACACACGAAAAAAAGAAAAAAAAATTCTGTGACAGAGGCTCTGAGTTGGATGTATGGGGAGCATAAAGGCTAAAGGTTAATTACTTTCATTCCTGAAATACGCCATAAAGACAACACTTAAGGGTCGTTAACGGGAACCAGCGAGAGGATTCATTAGTGGATGCTGCCGCGAGGTGATCATTGAGGAGGGGAAGGGGGTGGGAGGGAAGGGAAGGGAGTGAGAATAGGGAAGATGGGAGGAAGTAGGAAGAGACGATAAGAGGACGATGAGGGAGAGGAAGGAACTGCTGGAAGGACTAAAGGGATGAGGGGAAGGTGGGAGTGAAAGAGGAAAAATATTCAATGAATTTCACAATAAAGAGGCAACATAAAAAAAAGCAAGTAGAGTTCGTTTAACTAGAACAGGGAAAGAAAAATAATTATAATTAACTTAGAGACAGACTTGTATGCTTCCTGGAGTAAGATGTTTATTGATTCTAACATTTAATCAGTGTTTAAATGGCTATAAACATTTTTTTTAAATATTACAGTATTCCTTTTTAGTTGTGTGGCTTGTGATGTGAGTCCCCGATTTGTTATCAGTGTTACCGTCACCCACACGCAGCACAGCGCTTACGGTAAAAATTAAACCAAGCTTGATATTATACAGGATTCAGTTTAACTTTCTGTCGCTTCTGAGGGGTATTCAAGGCCATTTATTTATTGCAGTTGAAGTCGAGCATCTGCACGCCGCTAGGGTTGTTGGTTAAAGAGGCCCGATTGCAGCAGACTGTTACAAGGATCCTGCAATCACAAGATTCATGCATTTACCCGCGTCAAGGATACCCGTGTGAATGGAAGGATTGAATGTATGATAGTTCACCATATCATAAGACTCAGGAAGTATTTGCTATCGTTGCTTGTGTGATATTAACCTTCATCAATTGGGTAAGTTTGATGTATAAGACAGACCTGTTGGAGTTATGATCTTCGGTTATGAATGACGTGAACTAACTTTGCGTGATGTTGAGAAAATGTTATGTTGTGCGTGAGTCAGTCGGTCGTGTTGTTATCTTTTACGACAATCTGACGTTTTGTGGACATGCTTGGTTGCATTTTTCACTTGTTTAACTTCCAGTGAAATGTTCTTCTTCTTCTTCTTCTTCTTCTTCTTCTTCTTCTTCTTCTTCTTCTTCTTTTTCTCCTCCTCCTCCTCCTCGGTGGTATGCATCATTGTCTATCTAATGCTGCTGTAACTCCCACGCTCAAATCAGATGAAAAGGGAATATCATACAAAGAAAAAAATAATCCCTCTAAATATAGACCTTTTGTGGTACATAAGTTTGCGTTCCCTGTAAGTGCCCTGAGTGGAAGACGTCCGCTGAGGTCAGAGAGTCAGGTTGTCAGGTTAGCTAAGCGTGACTGTTATCACCTCGACCGTTCAGGCGAAAGCTTTATGAATAGTAATTTAAATTCTTTGTAAAGGTTTAGATAATTTGTATTTATAAGATTAATATGTTCTCTGTTGACTGATTTAATGTGTACGTATGTAGTTAAGTTCATCCGTACTTGACGTGCCTCAACCCTCCAGGTAACATGTAAGTACTTGTTAATTAATGTAAGTCAGAATGGTGGTGTGTGTGTGTGTGTGTGTGTGTGTATCTTTTTTTTCCTGCTATTTCTATTCCTTTTCTGTCTTACTCCGTTGGCATGAGTTCTTTCTTCACGTGTCTTGCTGGAATGAGGTGCTTTCCAGTCAATAGAAATGATCTTGTCGAAGTGGAGTGCCTGTGTGGGATGTAAATTGCGATCCCTAATACACTTGCCTTATTTACTGGCTGGGTATTGAGGCGCAGAGTAACTGTTTGATCGAAGAACATTACACCAAGAGGCTGAACTACACCACGAGCGAGAGAAACAGTGGATTTGGTTGTGTTGTTAAAGGGGAGCTTCGTTTCGTGTGTTCAGAACGATTAAAACAGTAACAAGATAAACTACCATTACTACTACTACTACTACTACTACTACTACTACTACTACTACTAATAATAATAATAATAATAATAATAATAATAATAATGGAATTCGTATATATAGAAAACGTGCTGTGGAATTTAGTCTTCTGGTTTAGTCATATTAACTTTTTTTTATGCATAACCAGGCAATCCGCTGCACTCTTTCTAATTCTATGACGGTGCGGTAACAGTTGATGCTTACAGAAGTGCACTTTGAAAGCCATGCAGTCCAGCGTGTTTCTGAAAGGTTATAAAAAAAGTGATTTGAAACCACTCTGCATGATCCGAAATGTGGCGCCATACCAACTAGTGTAAGCTACATCACGACTAGCACGACCACCACACAACTATATTAACTACCACTTGCATCTTACCTTCACGCCCTCAGATCTCACGTTTCACTAAGACGCCCATGAATACATACTTTCCTTTACTTATCATTGTATTACCGAGTTCTTTTAATCATGAATCATACAAAAAAATAAACGTACTTTTCTTCCAGCGTAAAACAGGAAAAGAAAATGATAAAGCGAACTGGAGACGAGGACAACTAGGTCAAGGCTGCGGAGCGGTCTCTCAAGTCCTAATAAAGGCAATTATTTTGTATAGCCTTAGAGGGTTGGTTCTTAACTTCGTACACCATTATACACCTAGAAGTCTGTAGAGTCCTGTCAAGTAGAAGGGGTGTGTGCGTATGTGTGTGTGTGTGTGTGTGTGTGTGTGTGTGTGTGTGTGTGTGTGTGTGTGTGTGTTTTCTTATCTTCTTCCATCTGTGGTTCCTAAATTTAGTGTTAATTCGTATTCTTACTTTCTTCTTTTTCCTTTTGACTTTTCACCGCCTCTCGCTTCTCTTATCCTTGCCTGCCTTACCCCAGCCACCCTCCTCCCGTCCCTGCCTCCCTGCCTCCCTGCCTCTCTGCATACTGGTCTTACTTCGCTCTCTCCTTAAATAAAAAAATAATAAGAATGAAAAGAACTGTATTGAAGCTGAATTCAAGTGGGACAAAACTCCATAGTGAGGGAAGTTTTGCCATTAGAGAACAAAATGGAAATAAAAGGAAATTTATGCTGAAACTTGACCCCGAGCGAGGAAATGGAATTGCTATTACATTTGTTTTTCGTGTGACAGTCCGATCACCACATGAATTGATAAATGATTATTGTTTCGCTTCTCAGCAGAGGCGAGTGAGTAGTGGTGTTGTTGATGTTCTCTCCTTGTTTGTTTAACGTGGCGTAGCTAAGTTTTGCTTCCACCTGCTCTTGCCTCTCTCTGGGATTGAAGTGTTTTTTTTCTTTTATTTTAATTTGCAACATTTTTTTTTCTCTCTCTCTCTCTCTCTCTCTCTCTCTCTCTCTCTCTCTCTCTCTCTCTCTCTCTCTCTCTATCTCTTGGTTTGTCGCGTTCTCTATCAGTCTATTTTGTTTCTCTTCCCTTCTGTCTGCCACTGAGTCTATTTATCTTTATGTCCGCCTTTCTTCCTGTTTGTCTGTCACCGTCAATTGGTCTATCTGTTTCTCTGTCTGGCTGTGTGTCTGTATGTCAGTGTCTCTGTGTCTATCTATCACTGTCTTGGCCTTGCTATCTGTCTGTTTGTTTATTTATCTATCTACCTGTCCGTCTGTCTCTTCTTATTTTTGTCTGTATGTATCGCTGTCTGTGTATTTATCTTTCTCTCTTTCTCTTTCTCTTTTTCACACCCACACCCACACCCACACACACACACACACACACACACACACACACACCCACACCCACACCCACACACACACACACACGCAAAGCAGATGTGTATGTATGCATATAACATTGTCAAAACTATGACTTATATTTTTTTATATATATTCTTTACCTCATAATAACTTTCAGCTCACTCGTAAAGTCTTTAATTGTACTTGTTTCCTGTCAAGTTGTACCTGGACATAATTTTCTGCCTACCTGTCTGCTACTCTGTGCTTCTGCGTGTCTGTTTGCCTGCGTGTCTGTTTGCCTGCGTGTCTGTGTGTTTGTATGTAGGTCATATCGTCACCTTGCCTGCCTGCCTTGCCTGCCTTGCCTGCCTTACCTGCCTGCCTTGCCTGCCTTCCTGCTGCACCAAAGCTCGGCACTTCCCTGCGTCACGGTGTAGCTGCGAGTCTTGGTCACTTACTGCACCGTGTAGACAGCTTAATAACGTGACTCGCTATCGACCGCTGCTCCACAGTCCACCTCAACTCCTTTCTGGTAGTGTGTGTGTGTGTGTGTGTGTGTGTGTGTGTGTGTGTGTGTGTGTGTGTGTGTGTGTGTGTGTGTGTGTCGCTATCACAATACTGTACAATACGAACATGCCTCCACAAAACTGATTGTCTTTTTTTACAAGCGAAACGTAAGTGACCCGCTGCTACTTTTAACTCGTTTAAGGTTGGAGGTTGACATGCCGCGTAGCACTATGTCGTAGATGGAAGGTGTGTTTTTCCGCCAAAATTCTATTATACCCAAAATATCCACCTTTTTCATCTCTTTTTTCTGCTTTAAAATTTTTTCCTTCGCCTCTTTTCAAGACCACTTCCTCATTGTATTGCACATGCCAGGCAAGACTTATGTGTCATTTTAACATGAAACAACATTTTTCTTTCTGTATTTTGTGCTTTCATGACTAATTTGTTTGCTGCTCATTGACTACGATTCTTTTATAACATTGCAACATTATTAAGGAGATCTGGGTTTACATATCAAAGGTGAAAATATAGATACATAGAAAAATAGATAAGTGATAGATAGATCGATAATAATCCTAAAAGTTAAGTAATAAGGTCTTGCATTGTACAGTTTGACAGCTTAGGTCGGTAGTTTCCTGTCGACGAGGCGCTGTTAGGTGACTATTGTGCTGCGCTTGTGTGTTCCATGGCGACCCTTCCCTCGGTGGGTGGAAAATAAAAGTATCATAACAAAAGAGAGAGAGAGATAGAGAGATAGATAGAGAGAGAGAGAGAGAGAGAGAGAGAGTCATGAAAGAGCCAGATAAATAGTCGAAACTTTATATGGATTCACAGAGAAGAAAATAAAAAGGTAACAAAATAAATATTCTCAAAATGACATTATTAACAAAGAAGGCAAAGACAGGAGGCAAAAGGGAGAGAGAAAGGAAGATGGAGAGATAGGATGGAGGGGACGAGGGAATCCCGTGGGTGAGGGGTGAAAGAGGCTCAGGGGAAGAGAGACAAGTGAGGCAATGGATGGTGGGAGAAGAAGAAAAGAAAGATGAAAGGGGGAGAGTAAGTGAGGGAGAGTGTGAAAGAGAAGTGAAGAGAGGGAGTGAGGAAATGCAAAAGAAGAAAGAGGAGAAGAATAGGAGGAGGAGGAGGAAGAAGAAAGAGGAGGAGGGAGAGCAGGTGCAAGGAATGCTTGAAGGAAAGGTATGAAAACGGGTGACACAAGAGGAAATAGGAGAAAAGAAAAGAAGCAATATGGGATTAGAGAGAGAGAGAGAGAGAGAGAGAGAGAGAGAGAGAGAGAGAGAGAGAGAGAGAGAGAGAGAGAGAGAGAGAGAGAGAGAGAGAGAGAGAGAGAGAGAGAGAGAGAGAGAGATGATGCTAGGATTGCAAGTGATGCAGAGATTGGGGGCCAAGCCATGTAGATGAGGAGGCACACAAAAACTGACCCACTGAAATTGATCAGAGCATAAGGTATGTTATTGAACAAAACCAGGAGGGGCGTGCACATACGTACGTCTATGTGTGTGTGTGTGTGTGTGTGTGTGTGTGTGTGTGTGTGTGTGTGTGTGTCTGTGTGTGTGTGTGGGTGTCGGGGATGAAGGGATGTTTTAGAAATCATCCTTTGAAAATTTTTGAGATTATTTGGTAAAGGGGAGAAGAGAGAGAGAGAGAGAGAGAGAGAGAGAGAGAGAGAGAGAGAGAGAGAGAGAGAGAGAGAGAGAGAGAGAGAGAGAGAGAGAGAGAGAGAGAGAGAGAGAGAGAGAGAGAGAGAGAGAGAGAGAGAGAGAGAGAGAGAGAGAAGGCATAGGAAGGGTGTCTGGGTATCACTGGTTATGAGCTTTCCCTTCCTCCCTTCTTCCCTCCTTCCCTCCATTATAACCCTTCTCTCATCTTCCCTACTTCTCCTCTCCCTTTCCCTATATGGCAGCCCATCTGTCTTTTATATTAAACCTGCATTATCTATTTGTACATGGCGACGTTTCACTCATCCGATAGACACATTGGTGATATATTCTTTCCATCCGTGTTAACATTATTTTTTCCATCCGTGTTAACAATATTTTCCTTTCAAGTTTCCATGTAATCCGAGTCATTATTTTTCACCTTTTCCTGTGTTTTCTGTGTTACCTTATTTGTGGTTTTGGTGAGGATTAAGTATTTTTGTGCCGCATCAGCCTTGGCTTAATTATTTTTTTTTCCTACATATTTCATCTTTTTCTCAGCCTCATCTACCCGCCAGCGTTATGTTCTCATTATGTTTACGTTAATTTACCACCTGGTGAACATTTTTACGCAGTATTTCATGCTTTTTTTTTCTGCATTATTTTATTTTGGATTATATATTTTTTTTGTGCTTTATCTCACTTTTTGCATTATCCACTTTAAGCTCCCACATTTTTACAGCACATTCCATAATTTTCTGCTTAATCCACTTCCAGGTTAATTTTTTTTTAACAGGAAACAATTTTTTTGGGTTTGTGTGTGTAGGTGTGTGTGTGTGTGTGTGTGTGTGTGTGTGTGTGTGTGTGTGTGTGTGTGTGTGTGTGTGTGTGTGTATGTGCACCACGTACTGGCAGCTCCACACTCAAACAGTGCATTTCATCTCTCTGCATAATGTATTCCCAACTTCATATTTTCCTGCCTCATCTTCCGCCTGTTTACTATTTTTACAGTGCATCCCATCATTTTCTGCATCATCTAGTACCAGCTTCACATTTTTCCCCCTTTGTATCACCCATTTACTCACCCTTCAGTTCTCCCCGCCTTTCCCCGGCCCAGCTGCCGCCACTGATAACCAAGGTCTCGTAGCTAAAGCTGACATCCGATATAGGGCGCCCGGTGCCTCTACCTGTGTGAGCTGCCGCCCCAACGCTGCACAGATTAACCGCGTCCGAATAATTGGCCGGAAGGGTTACGGAGGAAAACCCTGGATAATTGGCTGTCACGGTAAACACGCCAAGTGGTCATGGATAATACGTCCTTGTTGGTATTAGGTAAGCCGTATCAGGTGAACCGGTCCTCCTGAAACGTGGCCCCTTCCTGCCCTCCCTCGCGCGTTTTATTTTTATACCGAGTCTTTGTTTGCCAAGGTGGGATGTTTCCTCATGATCTTTGTGTTTCTGAGAGTTGAGCGAAATGTAAGTAGATGTAAAGGATATTTGGTTGTCTTGTGTATTACGTTGTATCCTACCATTAACACCACCACCACCACTACCATCACCATCACCACCACCACCACCACCACCACCACCACCACCACCACCACCACACCAGCCTTCACGATTCCACTGCAGGCTAAAGTTCTCTCCCAACCTTCTCCATTAATCTCTATCTGCTGCCTGTTATTCCTCGTCACCTCAGTTAAACTTCTTGTCTCGTCTCTCCATCTAGTTCTCTGTTTGTCTTGCCTTCTTTTACACTCCCTGGGTTACCATTCTGTTACTCTAATGATTCATCTGTTATCTATTCGAGGCATGTCGTGTCTTGCCCATGTCCACTTTTTTTTAATTTTAATTGTCGTCAAGATGTCTTCAACTTTGGTCTGCTCTCTAACCCATGATGTTCTTTTCCTGTTTCTTTGTATCCTTGTTTAGAGTCTGACTGCAGTGTTAGTCAGACCTGTTGGCACCATCACCACCACCACCACCACCACCACCACCACCACCACCACCACCACCACCACCACCACCACCATCACCACCACCACCACCACCACCACCATCACCACCACCACCACCATCACCACCACCACCACCAGCATCACCATTACCACTATCACCACCACCAACGCCACCACCGCCATTAAGTCTTGGTATAAGATTGGCACCACCTGAACCAGCCGGCGATGATGGCCCCAGCTGTCTTGACCACCAGCTGAAAGACCCACGGAGCCTTCGGGAGCCAGCCGAGAATGGTTCTGTGATCCTCAGGGTAAAGGAGGACGTGAAGGAAAGTTTGGCAAGGAGAGGAGAGGCAGAAGACAAGGAGGGAGAGGAGAGGGCAAGATCTGAGAGAGAAATAGAGATAATGGAAAATACAATTGTTGTTAATAAAAGAAAAAGGAAAACATAAAGGAGTAAGAAAATAAAAGATTCAGTGAGTTGGGAGGGGAGGGGAGGGATGCCTTCACTTAGAGTCTTAGATAGAGGTTCTTTTCCTCAGGACGAAACCTTGATGATGGTGACATAAAGGTTTATAGTGATACCAGTAAAAAAAAACGAGACGATTGACGAATGGTGAATACAAAACAATGGTATGCACTCTTGTTGTGAATTGTAAGACGAGACAAACATAAAAAGAAAACAAATATTCAGGCCGTCTTCAGCTCCGATAAATGGAAGGAAAAATGGATGTAAGATGACGAATATAAACAAGGGATTCTGAAGTTTTTTTTTTACAATGTCAACAATGGAAAGCTATACCGAGTACGACACACACACACACACACACACACACACACACACACACACACACACACACACACACACACACACACACACACACACACCCACACACACAAGCACGGAGAGAGAGAAAGAGAGAGAAAGAGAGAGAAAGAGAGAGAAAGAGAGAGAAAAAAAAATTAATAAAAGCTAATGAATCGGTAACATGTGTGTCAGACAGTGCACTTAAGTGTGGTCGGTGAGAGAAGGGAGAAGGATTATTTTCCACAGAACGTCATAATAACAAAAGAAGATAACAGAGCGAATCAATTTGTATCTCTTGTTCCCTCGGACGACATGCATTCAGGTGTCTGTGTTCAGAACGCACATAAGAAGTCATTATGGTGTAATTGAGGTCAATAAAACTAAAGATGTCTTGTGAGAACCCATTGACATCGCCTTCCCTCACGTTGCGTCGTCTTGGCTCCTGTAATTCTCACTGAATCGAAATAACACAACAAATCCTTTATGAAAACAATGAAAGAGGGTATTGGAAGCCGGTTGTTTAAAGATGACAAATAAAATGAATGGCTATGAATCATGGCAACAATAATACTATATGCTAAATTCAGGAGAATAAAAGTTGAACGTTTTCAGTGGAGGCTGTAGAAAATGTAAGTATTATATCTCCCTCTGCCTCTCCTAAAGACTGAAAATATATGATAATCGCGTTTCGTAGTTTCATATTTCCAAGAATGGTGATAAATTGCTGATGCTGTTACTCATTAAGGGCATTAAAAAGGGCAGAGGTTGTGTTGTAATGTCCCATTCACGCGGGAAATGTGATGCTACGAAGATGATAACCGGAGCCAAGGGATGTTCTGGCGTGCACTCATGTACTGGAATAAAGAATATATATATATATATATATATATATATATATATATATATATATATATATATATATATATATATATATATATATATGTAAATATCTTTCGACATTCGCCGAGAGGCATTATGACATCACGGAGGAGAGGTACTTAGAAATGCGTTTTTCAATTATGTATTTCGATTACTATGGAAATAAGTATGAAATAGGTATATCGTTGTATTATGAGTATTTGTATACCTTGGCCATAGAGGCACACATCCGGAGCTGCTCGGATGATTGGGACACTCATCGATTCATCATTCAGGGAACTTTCTTGCATGCGATCATTGACTTCTCTTGTCACCGTGAAGCAGATTGTCAACTTGAGTTAACATGACAAGCTAGAACAGTGTTTGCTTTCAAAGTGCTGGTGTTCTTTTTCTTATTTTCTCCCGGAACCCTTGGCAGCAGACAGTGAGAGGTTACAGGAAGGAACGCAACACTGTGTAATAGGAGCACCTTTAGTCCGTGCGTGGCATTTTCCGCCAAGCGCACTGTTCCAACGACGTGTCCACTAAGTATTCATTGGAATCGGAATTGTCATTGCATTCCTTAACTGCAGTCACTAGCAAACTTTCTGAGCTAATGATGCACAAACCTACATGTCCAGCGGTGTGTGTAGTTGTGTGTGTGTGTGTGTGTGTGTGTGTGTGTGTGTGTGTGGTGTGTGTGTGTGTGTGTGTGTGTGTGTGCACCGGCGTCCAGGGAGAAACATTAAAAGAAAGTGCGATGGGTGCTGTTCACTTCACCTCCACGTAATTATTGGACATACTTGCTTTGCGTAAAAATGCTGGGAATCCTAAATCCAAGTTGAAGATTGTAAAAATAATACCATAAAGATGAGTTAGACACTTGTGTTGCTCACTTGCCGTGCTCGTGTGTCATGTTGTCGGGAAGTCTCGGTGTCGTGGCCCTAACAACCGGTTTCTAGGAGTAAAACTTTTCCTGGTGTGTGTGAGGTTGGAGGCGAGGGGCGGCAAATGTGGTGGAGCCGGCAGTTGGCGGCTGTGGCTTGAGTTTGTTGTTGGGCTGTGGTTGTGTAATGGTACTTCGGGGATATCGTGTTGACGGTCTGTTTTTTAGGTTTACTTTTTTCATTTTTTTTGGCTGGAGAACCCCACGCACTACTTCTACTTCCAAAAATAATTGGTACTTTTCAGTTTTACGTGAATGCTCTTTGTACGTCAAAGCCATACTTAGTTTCTATTTATTTTAGGGATAGAATCAAACTTCTTTTTAGCTCAATGACACACACACACACACACACACACACACACACACACACACACACACACACACACACACACACACACACACACACACACCACACCCACACCCCACACACACGGAGCTAAGTCCTGATACACTGTTATGAAGGAACAGTCTATGTGGGGCACGACCGTAACATCCTTCATAGCGTCCCACTCCCAAGGGTCCCTCAGCCCTCCCTTCCTCCTCCATTCCTTTCCTCTCCCTCCCTCCCTGGAGAAAACCTGGAGGAGGCGAATGACAAACTATAGGGAGAAGTAAAATCAACAGAACTGCAGTATTCACACGACCAACAACTCCAGGTGCTGGGGTCGTATTTGTTCGGGAAGATCAACACTTCACTCGCGTTGCTCCTCCAGCACTGGTGACGTGTGTGTGTGTGTGTGTGTGTGTGTGTGTGTGTGTGTGTGTGCGTGTGGGTGTGCGTGTGCATATGTGTACGTGTTTTCCTCAATCACCATTGGTTTAATCCTTTTATTTTTTTTATGAAGAGTCTCACAGATATCATGAAAGAATTGGAAATGCTTTTAGGGAATTAGTTATTATTAGAGGTATATATATATATTTCTTTTTGGAGTGTTCTACTTTTACTTTGTAATGAAAAGCAATCTGAATATTACTTTTAAAACCAAATAGTTTATTATAAGCAAATTATAATAGTTCACCTGTATGCATGGATTACATTTGGGAAAACAATATGAATAAGTATATGTGCTCATCAGTTGTGCGTGCGTGCGTACGATCATACGTGCATGCATGCTTGCGTGTGTGCGTGTGCGTGTGTATGTTATTATATGCATGTGTGTGTGTGTGTGTGTGTGTGTGTGTGTGTGTGTGTGTGTGTGTGTGTGTATGTGTGTGTGTGTGTGTGTGTGTGTGTGTGTGTGTGTGTGTGTGTGTGTGTGTGTGTGTGTGGGTGTTAAAGAGAGAGAGAGAGAGAGAGAGAGAGAGAGAGAGAGAGAGAGAGAGAGAGAGAGAGAGAGAGAGAGAGAGAGAGAGAGAGCGTATATAATAAATAAAATGAAAACCCAAGAGGTTACCCACATTGATGTTCAGACTTCCCTCGTCCCTCTGAGAGTCACTTGGACCATTGGGAACCTGCTTAGGCGCCGCCCGTCCAAAGAAGTCTGAACCACGCTGAAGGGAGGGAGAGTGAGGAGGAAAAAAAAGTGCTGGGTAGTGTGCCAAGTGAATATAAACGTTATAGTAGTAGTAATAATAATAATAATAATAATAATAATAATAATAATAATAATAATAATAATTGAAATGATAATAATGATAATAAAAATGATAGTAATAATAATAATAGTCAACGGTGTATTGATAAACACAGCAGCCGTCCAGTTAAAAAATACATTTATATTGAATACATTGATGGAATTACTATATGTAGAAGTGGGAAATTTAATTGAAACTAATTGAAAGCTTTCGGATAAAGGCTTGTGATGGGAGCGGAAGAGAGGCATTTACACAGAGTTCATGAATTTTACAATGAACGAAATGGGTCTGTTTTTGTACTGATCGTGTGATGCCTCAAGGGAGTAAAGGCGAGGGGCATCCAGCGGCAGGAAGTGATGATGCTTCAGTTGGTTCAGAAGCTTTTTTTCTGAATCGACGCAAGAGGTGTTAGTGGTAGAAAGATACCCATGGCAATCCTATTACATTCAAGACCCCTTTGTAAATATTGTAGGAAGGCACTAGAATATTGTTGCAGTGCGTCCCTTACACCTTCTCCAGCTTGACTATTATTGGGTCATGTTTAAGTACTAGGACCAGGCAGGGAAGGTACTGATAGGATGAAATAGTTCTCATCTCGGTTATAAGGACACTAGGACATTTCAAACTCCGTGGCATTTAGAGGCAGTAAGTTGAAACTGTGGTTATGGTGTGTGTGTGTGGGGAGGGGGGGTGCTTAGTTGCATGTTTGACGTACATAAGTTTTTTTTTATTATTTTTTTTATAAGATGAACGTGATGGATGGACTGTTATGACGTGTTGCTCGGCCTCTACGCGACCTTTTTCCCACATAAGCAGTTTAGTGTCAGTCAAGGATTGTCCAAAATGTAATGTGTCTACATAGTACGTACGAAACTTGCACTGGTCACCTTTAAAGAAATTATGACTCTGTGACATATCAGAAAAATGTCAACCACAAGCAAGGTACATACACATTATTAAGCTGTTGGCTGAAGTGACTGAAGTGGGAGTCCAGTATACAGGAATATAACCTTTCACTGGGACGCAACAAGGCTCACCACCCACCGTTCTACATTCTTTAAGGGGTTAGGTTGACATGCAGACAGATAAGGAGAATGGCTCCCTTAGATGTCGATATTTTCTTCTTGTCGACTTAATTCTTCGTAAATCTATTAGTGCGAACCGCTTCTCCAGCTTAACATTGCTCTATCCAACCAAATAAAAAATGAAAATTGGTAACAGAGTGAAGGAGATATGATAAAGGGAGGAAGGAATAGAGAAAGGACGGCGTGGCTTTTGAAGGCCTTGTCAGCCATGGCGGTGGCAACCATTCAGCAGCAGCAGGCTGGGGGGGAAGGACAGGGCGGGAAAGGTCGCTAGATAGGTGGGAACTGAAAACTGAGAAAGAGGAGAAATACAAAAATGGAAGGTCGATTGAATGAGTTTTATATCAATGTAAATTATTCATAAAACTGACGCTCCCCATCGGCGGACTCACGCGTCACTGAAGCCATGTTTGTAAACACTCACACTCTGATCTTCCTTCCCTCGCTTTTCCTTTCCCAGCTCTTCCCTTCGTTTCCTTCGAGTTTTTTTTCTCTCCCTTTCTTTTGATTTTCTTTCCATTCCATTTCCTTCCCTTCTCCCTCCTTCGATTCTCCTCTCCTCGCTCCCCACATTCCTTCTCTCCCTTCTCTCTCCACCCACCCTCACTCACTCTCCTCTCTCAAGGGAGCACTAAAGGGATTCAACCAGACTGTGAACCTCATCAGGGAGGAGTGAAGTGTAGCTACGCCAAGGAATGGTTCAATTTCATCTAATAAACGATTACTTTATTGGTTTATAGTTCACTATAGATAACGTCAGTATTATCGGAGATGATTTTCAGTTGAGCGTTTTCTCGACTCTTTGTTTAACTTTTAATGATACTTGAGCTTTCTAACCTTTTATTCAAGTCATTCGCTCTGGGGTAATTTTCACTTTTCTTAAAGTAACCCTGTCAACGCAACAATACTTCAGCTTAAGTAACAAAGTTGGATACTTTTTACAACTCTGGTAAATGTGTATCGGTAGAATTTTTTATGATGAGAGAGAGAGAGAGAGAGAGAGAGAGAGAGAGAGAGAGAGAGAGAGAGAGAGAGAGAGAGAGAGAGAGAGAGAGAGAGAGAGAGAGAGAGAGAGAGAGAAAGGGGGGGTGAGTGAGGGAGAGATGGAAGAATAGGGGAAGCAGGGCAGAGTTCCAAAGTTGACCGATAACGTTATTTCTTTTATGTCTCTCGTTTCAATCTAAGAAGAAAAAAAAACTGAATTTTCCGTTTCCCGTCCTTAACTTAATGAACATATCCAAGACAAATCAACATAAACTTGGAAACACTCGATCTCTTCTCTACTATTTTCATCGGTGTTCGAGTTACCTAAAAATCGAAAAAAAAAAAATGCACTTCTAGCTAAAAGTACACATTAAAGGTTTTGCATATAAATAAAACACACTCCCAAACTCACAAATGACACGTATCTTTTGCATGAAGGGAGTGAAGGGTGGGTGGGTGTGAAGGTGCAGATAGGTGTTTAGGGAACTAACAAGCATTAGGTGACATCAAACAACCACGCCCTCCCCGCCCCTGCGTTCACACAAAGACGTCCCTGAAGAGGTCCCTCATCCCGTCCTTTCACGCCTTCCATCTGCCTCTCCTCGCCTCACACACACTCTTTTTCCTACGCACATCTTCTCTTTTTTTTTCTTCTTGTTTGCACGTATATATTTTTTTTCTCTCACATTTTTTCAGGCCTTTCATTAACTCTCTGACTAGCATTCATTTTGGTTCATTCCTTTTTTAAATATTATATCGCCACACGTACTGTTCACACTTGTCTGCTTTCCTTCTAATATGGAGACAGGAAAAGATGAGAAGGAAAGGAAAAGAGATTAGGTGCAGAAGGGTCGGTCGGGGGATGAGGGAAGGAGGAACATAAGGAAGAGGTGTAAGATGAAGAAAAAAGGGAGGAGGAAGAGGAGGTAACTTACTTGACACAAACCTGCCTTAATTACGTTCAAAACAAATAAAGGGGAGGAAGACAAGAAGGAAGAAGAGGAAGAAGAAGGGAAAAAGGGAAGCTCACAAGTCGTGTGCTGACAGATATGTGGAGCAAGGAAGAAGGGGAGACGAAGGAAGAATGGAGAGGAGAAACGAGAGAAAGGGAAGATGGAAAATGTTGGAAGAGTTGAAAAATATTAAGTGAAATGAAAAACCAAGGTTGTAAAGGAGGAATAAGAGAGAGAGAGAGAGAGAGAGAGAGAGAGAGAGAGAGAGAGAGAGAGAGAGAGAGAGAGAGAGCGAGAGAGCGAGAAAGATGAAATGCACATGAGAAAATAAAGAATCATAAAGGAAAAAGGATGGTGAGGCCGAACAGAGTAGGTTCTGTGGGCAGTGTTTATTTATTTTGTTCTCTAGAATTACAAGCCGTAAGAATGCTTGCGAATTTAATAACTATCTTTGTTCTTTGCAAAACTTAAAAACAATTCTAAGCTTTCTTCTGTATACACACATTCTCACTCTCTCTCTCATTCTCTCTCTCTCTCTCTCTCTCTCTCTCTCTCTCTCTCTCTCTCTCTCTCTCTCTCTCTCTCTCTCTCTCTCTCTCTCTCTCTCTCGCTCTCTCTTTCCTTTGACAGAATTTTCCATTATTCTTCACACTGAATGTCTTTGTGACTCATGACTCATGCATTTGCTTGAATATATTCGTATTGCTTCTGAAACCTTAACAGAGTGAGTATGTTCCGGATGACAGTATCACTATTACCTAACTGTATAAGTGTTACATCTTCGTCCCCGAGCCTTGATCTATACTTGAATAAAGCTTGTGCAGGCTACTGTGCTACTCACGATGTCACAGTGAGAGTAGAGCGTTGGGTGATGTGTTACTATTGATATCATCGTGTAGGCAGCGGACCGGCAGCAGGGATCAGACACTCACATTAACTCTGGTGTGCGCACTATTGGCTATTCCAATGCAATAGTTTATTTAAGTACAGCTTTAATCTGCATGAACACAGTTGTAACCATTCATGCAGATCAGGACACACAAATATTTTCTCTTGAGTAAAGTTTATGTGAAGAATAAACAACAAAGGAATTATAAGTGTTGCAAACATACCTAGCGTTGGAGAAATTCTTACTTGGAGCTGAATGAAAAACTAGACCTTGTTAGCGAAGCAACACGCCTGGGGTGCGACGGAGACAGCCGCTTCCCTGCCAACACCTCGGGACGCTGAGTGAGGTCCATTAGTCGCTTTGTCGAGGCTGAAAGTTACTCGGCGAAGACAGACTCGGTGTAAGTCGACTAAAGTTTGGTATAAATTAACCTTTGTAGCGAACGAAGAGCAAGAGAGGATCGAGACGCCGAAGGAAGGAGGGGAGGGAAGGGGAGGGGATTGGAGGGGAGAGGTTTTGGAAACTTGTACGTAGCATCACATGCAAGGGAAGGACGTTGGTGGAAGCATGGATTGACTTGCGCGCCTAACTCATTTTTGTGATTTGAAGCGGACACACGAGACGAAAACCAAGTGTAAGTACAAGGTTTGAAGTTCGTCACATTCTAACAGTAATTAAGATTGACACAAATGCAGTAGTATATACAAAGGTAAAGCACATATGGATTTATGGATTTTCAAATTATTCAGAATTCACAGAAGTAGGAATGGAGCTTGCGTGCCTGATCATAGATTAAAGGAATGGTAAACAATTATAACTTAGGTGTGTATAGCTCTTGCCTGTGTGCCACCTGCTCTTTGGTTCTAAGGAAGCCTGCATTTACGAAACTTGCACCATGATAATGGCTTCACCTCCTGCTGGGATCAATGGATTTCTACCAGCCAGCTTTGCAGCCTCACATTTTCTTGTCTTTTTGATTGAAATATGTATTATATATATATATATATATATATATATTTATACTTATTTATTTTTCCTTTGATATGCATAAGCGAAACCTTGTGCTCTTTATGGCCACATCTTCAGATTTTCGTGGAATGTTTTAGTTATTTTACAATCATAGGCTTTTTAGCTGTAGTATCATCTTGAGATAGCACATAAAAATGTGAATTGTTTGAAAAAAATCTTTTATTAATAAATGCGCTGCATTTTAACTGCTATATGATTGCTAAGCATAACTATGATATGAAAATCTATTGAACATTACTCTTTACGCATTATCAAACCGAGCTTAAAGTGAATGACAATAGCAATAGCGTAGATGTGCCCGGCAACGGGGAGGGAATGTGTCAAAGAAGCAGATATTGATGAGGAAGGAAAACATGAGTTGTCAAAGTACCTATTTCTGTCACCTTGTAAATAATGTGACTATTGTTTTGATTATTTATTAAAGGAAAAGAAACCTGGTCCACAAAAGCTCAGATCATCAAAGGAATTATTTCCATTTTCATACAGTTCCCAGTGACTCGTTACTTTTAGTCTTGCTGTTGCAGACTCTAATGTTTTGTACATTGGTTATAACGGACACTGTGAACTGTGGAAATTTTCATCTTCATGAGTTGATATCCATTCTCTCTCTCTCTCTCTCTCTCTCTCTCTCTCTCTCTCTCTCTCTCTCTCTCTCTCTCTCTCTCTCTCTCTCTCTCTCTCTCTCTCTCTCTCTCTCTCTTTCTCTCTCGCTCTTTTTCTCATTATCTCATACAAATGATTTTTTTTGTATATATGTAGTATATATATTTGGTTTGTTTCTTTCTTTATTTAATAATTTTTTTCTTAATAGTTCTGTTATTCATACAATGTACTCACTCTTCATAACACACCCTTTTCATTAATTACTTACCTGTTTACTTGTTCCTTTACACTGTATATGTATCAGTCTGAACGCCATTGCTTCCCATCATTTCCACCTGAGATGTTTCTCTTCTTGGTCTTGCGTCTCCTGCTTTTTCTTCTTTTTCTTTTTCTTCCTTTCTTTCTCCGCCCGATACGACGCTTGTCATTCCAACAACAAACGGTGTCAGGGTTTTCTAGTGAGTTAGCGGAGACGAGGACGGAGGAGAAGCGGGCGAGGAAAGAACGGTGAAAGAAACTCCTGAAACAAGACGAGAAAAACACATTAGCATATCTTATTTGAGCTGATTAATGATGGTTGTTTTGTGTTTCTGTTTTCCAAGCTGACGGGGCGCTGTGACACGTGTAGCGGTAGTGTACTCTAAAGATGTAGTGTGTGTGTGTGTGTGTGTGTGTGTGTGTGTGTGTGTGTGTGTCAGGGAAGAAGAAGAAGTGTGTGGGGGTACGGTGTTTACTGGATGGTTCTTATTGCTTGAAGCCGTGTGGTAGCCCCTTGATTGCGATCCTAAATCACCTTGTAATACAGGTGCTCGTGGGTAGAGTGTGGGAATGAGGTACTCTTAAGGAAGAAGGAATTATGTAGGTGTGTTTGGTGTGGAAGAAAATTAGAGGGAAGACGTATTATCCTTGAGAGGCGGTTTTAGTAGGTCGAGTGTGTGTGTGTGTGTGTGTGTGTGTGTGTGTGTGTGTGTGTGTGTGTGTGTGTGTGTGTGTGTGTGTGTGTGTGTGTGTGTGCTCACTATATTACATTTTTTTCATTTTGAGAGAGAGAGAGAGAGAGAGAGAGAGAGAGAGAGAGAGAGAGAGAGAGAGAGAGAGAGAGAGAGAGAGAGAGAGAGAGAGAGAGAGAGAGAGACGCAGTGAAAGAGTTTAATGAGGAAAGTTAGGGAAAGTATAAGTAAGGCTGCAGCATCAAAGAAATTCTGACTTTGTACAAAAAAAGAAAGAAAGAGAGCTGATAGAGTTCATGAAAGGCAATAAAGGTGTACAATGAGAGACAGTGAGAGAGAGAGAGAGAGAGAGAGAGAGAGAGAGAGAGAGAGAGAGAGAGAGAGAGAGAGAGAGAGAGAGAGAGAAGAGAGAGAAGAGAGAGAACATCACTCTTTAAGTATAGATAATCTCACAGTACGAGGCATTAATCGTAATCTTGGCATGGCTAACTCCTTTGACGACTTGCTGATACACACAGGAAATAAAAACTTAACACCCAATGCCGTAAAACTTTAGCGGCGATTGCGTCAGAGATTACTGTTCATTGGAGTTTTGGATGAGGGTGAGGTGTGGAGAGGGTCGGTCAGGGAAGGGAAGGTGAGGAAGGATGGATGGAGGGATAGAGGTAGGGAGGAAGGGTCTGGGACAAGGGAGGGAGGTGAGTCGTAGGGTGGGGCTGAAGGGCGAGGGAAGGTAGGAAAGGGAGGGGTCACCGCAGAGGGAAGGAGGGGGAGTGATGGGATGGGCGGTCGGAAAGAGTGATGTTGACAAGTTCCAGTGAGGCCGACAGGAGAGACAAAGAGGAAGTGGCGCGGGTGTGTTGGGTCGCAAGTAACCTTGGCAGCAAATGGGGGAAAAATTGTTTGCTTATAATGTACAGATAACACAATTTGGCCGATGAGTGAGTTATAGGGAGGAAAATAAAACAACAACTTTGGTAGTAGAAATCCGTGGACAGTGGCTGATGGGCAGTTAGTCAAATGAAATGAACGTTGATAAATTGATGGAAAGCTAATGTTGGATATAGATAAAACAAAAAAAATGATGACACTTGGGTAGATAATCAATAGAGATGACCACAGAGAAATTATGTGCTTATTGCAGAGAGAGAGAGAGAGAGAGAGAGAGAGAGAGAGAGAGAGAGAGAGAGAGAGAGAGAGAGAGAGAGAGAGAGAGAGAGAGAGAGAGAGAGCGAGTGAGAGAGATAGGAACAGAAAGTAAAACAAGGAAGAAAACGTCAAGTATAAAGGCAGGTAAAAATATGAAAAGGGGCTGTAAAACCAATCAACAGGCTGGAAGCTGCGCAGGATTGGACCACGTGGGTTTGGTCCTCCGCAGCCATTAACTCTGAAATGGATTTTGTCAGATAAGTGAGAGTCGAGGGGGAGAGAGTGAAAACCACCACTTGCGGTTGGAAAACTAAAGGCTATGAAGTCTCGTTCCCCCTCTCCCTCACCTCTTCCTCGTGAGTGTTTGATGGTGTTCCTGGATCTCAGTAGGGCCCTGCGTCGCCAGTACTCTAGTGTAAGTGTGCGGCGGTGCTCAGTGTTATCATGTGCGTGTCTGTGTACCATTTGTTACCCCTTCATGTTACGGAACGGTATGTGTGTTTGTGTGCTGAGTGTGTTTGTTTGTTTGTTTGTTTGTTTTTTTGTGTGTGTGGGTGTGTGTTGGGTGCTTTTTTGTTAGTTTTTTGTTTTGTTTGAGTGTGTGTGTGTGTGTGTGTGTGTGTGTGTGTGTGTGTGTGTGTGTGTGTGTGTGTGTGTGTGTGTGTGTGTGTACTCTCCCTTTACCCCACGTGGATTTTTGTGGTTAGCTCCCCCGTCTCGTAGGCTGCCCAACAAGGCTCCTAATAGGATCTTATGGAGGTCTGTAGCACCCCTCCTGAGGTGCCCCCTGAGGTGCTTCACGGAGTTGTCCCTGAGGTGTCATACCTCGGCTAGTCACTCGCTCCATCTTGCCTCTTTTTATTCTTACAAACTGAGTCACTCGTGGGGCTGTAAAATAAATGGAGAAAAAACACGCCTAGCGGCCCTTCTCCCTTTTTCCGGTACCCACAACAAATGTTGAGATGAAGACTGCAATGAAACTAAGAGCCAATATGTTACATAAGGTAGCCTGATGTTCACCCTCATGAACAGTTTTAAGTCATAGTAAGAAAGAAAAAAGCATGTTTCAAAGTTTACTCTTGTATATGGTGCATAGGAATGAAACTTGGCTCATGTCAAACAGACTTCCGTGATATTCCGAAGCAAGTGTTGTCCAGAGTTTTGATTTTGTACTATGCCTTTTCCCTGCCTATATCTTATCTTCATTTCCTTTTTTCCCAGAGATGGAAAAAATAATAATATACTGATTGCATTTTCTTCGTAGTTTGTGGTTGAAAACCGATGCGTATGGACGGCAGCGCTCTCAGTATAGTAGTGATTTTTAAGGTTATCATATTACTCTATAACTATAGTACTCCAAAATAGCACGAGTAGCAGGAATTGTATGATAGCATCTATTTGAAGTAATCGTTCAAGGAGGAGGAGGAGGAGGAGGAAAATTTGAAATAATGGAACGACCTTGATGGAGGTCGCAGTGGCCTGTGGCTGCTGGAAATTATGAGTGATGTCACGAAGCGCTGTGGTGCCTTGTTGGCCATGAGGCTCAGCCGCTCGATACTGAGGAGGCAGCGATTGCTAGTGATTGCTTTAGAGTATTACGACTTCCTATGTTATATGCTGTCATACTGAAATTGACTAAATCATCTGCCAATTGAAAATGCAATAATTTTTTTTTCACGCTTTATTACTATTTCCTTTCTTTTTACTAACTTTCGTATCTTATATTAGAAATAAATTCTACTTACTGTATTTTGCTTCCTCCTATATAGAGGATTTACATCGTTAGTCAGAGGCTCAGGCCACCTTCTTTATGTCAAAAGGGCAGTATTTCCAGCTTATACTTAAGGTTAAGGTGGAAACACCAGCAGCTTGTGACTTAATAGCATTTGATAAAGGAAGCGTCAGCCACGTCGCCTCCCAAGACACCGCGTCCCCAGACCAGTTCAATGGTCTCGTTGACGGCATGTCAGAGTCATTAGAACAAGCCTTTTGCAACTACATTGTTGACCGTACCAGGCTTGAAAATTCATAAAAAACATTTCATTTCAGATGTGTCTTGTGTTGGAGAAGTAATGGTGATGACCAAACCGGACAACAACAGCGTGGTGAGTGTTCGCATCCATGCATTAGTAACAACAGTAAGATAGAACACTTAATTACACCAACATGTCATGAGGGTCACAGGTTCTGTTTTTCCACGGTTTCACTATGTTGTAAACCTGCAACATTCTCATATCATTCATCTCAATCCTCCCACCATCTTCATCCCCACAACATTCCCTATACATGTTCTTCCTCCTCTTTCCTCCTTCACACACACACACACACACACACACACACACACACACACACACACACACACACACACACACACACACACACACACACACACACACACACACATTACACATCTCTTCTACATGCATTCCTTTCTAACTCCACATTGCCTTGAACCTTCATCCCTCGTGCCTCATTCTCCGGTCCTTACATCCACCTCATCTCCTCCACGTCTGAGAAAGAAGCCAAAACTACTCATTTCTCCCCAAGATAAGACTGTCTCGACCCCGTAAAACACTCTCCTCGGCAAGCGACTAACGAAGACTAATGGATTCCGGTGACCGACGCATGTTCTTTTTCTCGTTTTATTTTATTTTCCTTCTGAACCATAGTATCTTTCCTATGAAATTTCAACTTGACGCTCTGCTTGCACTGAGGTTGTGTTTGTCTCGGTGGAAAGAATGTCTGCAGGTGTTGACATGTGTGGGTGTGTGTGTGTGTGTGTGTGTGTGTGTGTGTGTGTGTGTGTGTGTGTGTGTGTGTGTGAGTGTGAGCAGGGCAGGATAAAGAAACAAAGCTACATAAGAAGACAATCTCACATTATGCATCGTGATAAGTGCCACATAATTATTCTTTCAACATACCAAAAGTCACACATAAACTAAACACTTTTTTACTGTAACAGAAAAAAAAAAGTTGCGAATACACAGCGATCCCTTGAGGTATAGCACTCGGGGAAAAAAAAAAAAAAACACCAGGTAAATGGAAGCTTAGATAATCATTTACGTAACTTATGTAAAAACCTCAGCATTCCGAGGCCGTCCGTAACATCCCGTGCACCAGACGGTAATATGCAGTGACGACTGACATACAAAGGTGTAAGTGTATTTTCATGTTACTCCCGGCACCAGGAAGACCACTATGGCATCACTAATAAGGGTGACGAGGCTGGGTACACTGGCAACATCAGAGAGAGAGAGAGAGAGAGAGAGAGAGAGAGAGAGAGAGAGAGAGAGAGAGAGAGAGAGAGAGAGGGAGAGGGAGATGGAGAGAGAGAGTAGTGAGTCTGCTTGTAGTGATAGCATGGACACTATTGCCACTCAGAGGACAATTCTTGGCTGTTATTCATCGTGATAATACATAATGCATATCTTGAAAGGAAAACGATGCTAATAGTTTTTACCATTGTGCATCAGAATTAACTTTATCTCTATCTATCTTTCTAACTCGCTCTCTCTCTCTCTCTCTCTCTCTCTCTCTCTCTCTCTCTCTCTCTCTCTCTCTCTCTCTCTCTCTCTCTCTCTCTCTCTCTCTCTCTCTCTCTTTGACTCATGTATTTTCCCGTTCCTGTGACTTCTTACAAATCACTCACTTTCCCCCTTACCCCTTGCACTTCCTCCCAGGGTTTCCTTTTATGTAGATGAGGCGCCCGTCCCGCCCCTGCCCGACCCATCCCGCGTGTCCGATGAGAAGCTTGATGCACATTCATATACACGTATAAAAAAGAAAGAAAAAGGAACTAGACACACGGAAGAAATAACACGAAACCTTTCAAGCTGCCACACACGGTACTGACAGTGAAAGAAACACCGCCATTATCACCGCCTTCATCAAAGTGGAGTGTCCTTTGACGGGAGGGACGAGTGGACAGGAGCGGCGCACACTCCGTCTCCGCCCGGAACACGGCAACAATAACATTGGGAGGTGTTTTAATTATACAAAAGGGAGTTTCTCCACACATGAGGAATCGATGTGGGTGTATTTGTCACATAAAAAAAACAGCATGCAGCTATTGTCTGTATGTGTGTGTGTGTGTGTGTGTGTGTGTGTGTGTGTGTGTGTGTGTGTGTGTGTGTGTGTGTGTGTGTGTTTTCTTTGTATTCATACTTTTCCTCTTTAGCATAAAGGATTTGAGGAAGGTGTTGAGCCAATGATTATGTGAGAGTCTTACTCTTACATTCATTAGCTTTTGTTTGCACTTGTCTTTGATGGTTTAATACTGGAGTGCAGCTGCGGAAGGATGTTAAAAGGGAAGAAAAGCTGTAACAAGAACTGAGAGATTAATTATGTAAAAGCCATTAATATGATTGTACAGTTATTTCGTTGAACAACTGTACATGTCAGAATCACAAAGTATTTATCAAGAAAAGTATTTCATTTAACAAGAATTTCATATTGGGAGATATCAGTCTTAGAAAAATAAGAAAATATAAAAGAAACCTTACACAATATACCTCCAACACCTCTTACTCTTTCTCTCTCTCTGTCTCTCCACCTCTTGTCATCTTTGCTTTCATTAACCCCTGAACGCCTCCTCGGCAGCCTCATCCATCTCGCTACAGACGTGTCCTAGAGCTTCTCTTCAGCAGACGCGCGAGTATCACCGTCAAACATAACCTTTATCCTCATCATCATCATACCTCCTCCTCCCCTCCTGTCTTCTCCCCTGTGTCTCCCCTCCTTTGGTGCCTCCCTCTGAATCCCTCTTGGCTTGATGGTTCTCCAAAATCTCGATAAATGTTCCTTCGATACCAGAACTTGATCCCCGCACGGCTCACTCGATATGCCTCGTGCCCTCCGTCGTGCAAAGGAAGGAGGTAGTACGTACTGGAGGCTTTCAGGCGCCGACTGTCTTGAGGTTATAGTTGTGGTGGTTGTGGTAGTTGTGGTGGTTGTGGTGGTTGTGGTTTCCATGATTACAGCTCTATAGATTCGTGCTGTCATGGTGGTGGTGGTGGTGGTGGTGGTGGTGGTGGTGGTGGTGGTTGTGGGGGATGATGATGATGGTGGTGGTGCATCTTGACATGGCCTTTTGTATTGTTTTCTGTTTTGATGTGTGTTGCCTGTGCATGTGTGTGTGTGTGTGTGTATGAGAGAGAGAGAGAGAGAGAGAGAGAGAGAGAGAGAGAGAGAGAGAGAGAGAGAGAGAGAGAGAGAGAGAGAGAGAGAGAGAGAGTGAAAGACGCAGCAGTAGCATAGTGGGAGGGGGCGTAACAGCCTCCCTCAGGTGGTTCCTCCGAGGTTGGTGAGCAGCTGCGTCGCGGAAGAGCAAGCAAGGGAGGCGTTCGTTCTCTGATTTACCTTCCCTGCTTGAAATTTCTCTTTGATTTACACTTTGCTTTGATTTTGACTCAGGTTACTGCTGTAGTATCTTCCTTAATCTACAGCAGTTTTTTTTTTTCCTTGTGTTTTTATTTGCGTTTATATTTATGGGGTATTTCATGGTGCTATTGATTATTTGTTATTTTGTGTGTGTGTGTGTGTGTGTGTGTATCTAGTGCATCTGCATAGACGCTCCACAACTCTCTCTCTCTCTCTCTCTCTCTCTCTCTCTCTCTCTCTCTCTCTCTCTCTCTCTCTCTCTCTCTCTCTCTCTCTCTCTCTCTCTCTCATTTTCTCTCTCTATACATTTCTCTTTGTTGACCACCTGGGAAAGGGACTGTTCGTGTTAGCTGCAAATCTTCAACTAATTGGTCGGTAGAATAAAGCTTACGTCTGCCAGGTCTTGTAAGCAAAGTCAAATTAATAACAGGGAATCACGTAACCTCTCGGCGTAAATCCTGCCCAAGTAAGTTCTTCTAGGAAAGGGAGAATTAACACGCACCTGTAATACGTACATCAATATTAAAGTTACTGCAACCACACATGTCAATCACAGAGAAAGGTTACGTGGTGCCTCTCATTCCAAGGCTATTCACCTCTTAAATACGTGGACTCCTTGCTTTAACACCCTTGCTAAGTACTCAGTGTTGTTTGCTCCCTCTCTCTCTCTTTCCCTTCCTACCTATCTACATACCTACTCACTTATATACTTACCTGCTTACCTACCTTCACCCATAGTCCTTGTAGGTTCCCCAGCGGTGCTCCCTTTATAGCAAGTAGTCTCCATTAGGGGCACACTATTCACGCTCTCCTATGTAGCAAAGTCCAGGTGAAACGTAAATAAATTGTAAAACTCCTCTTTTTTTTAGACACTCCAAAAAGAGTATACAGAAAAGCCTTTAGTACTTTAAGAGCACCATCTAACGTTTGTAAATCAATCTGTGTCCACCGCTCTGGGTCGCTGAAAATAGTATTCCAAGGGAAGTAAAAAGAACTCGCTTGGTAGATGGTCGAGCGCTACATTACCACGGGACAAGTTGAGGAGATTTATATAGTATGAAAGTGAGTCCATTGAAAGGGCAAAAGGGAGGAGACCCACGTCCAGACAACCAACACGAAGACTTGACTAAAGAAAGAGTACGAACCAGAAATATCTTTAATGACATGTCAGAAGATCGAATGAGAGAGAGAGAGAGAGAGAGAGAGAGAGAGAGAGAGAGAGAGAGAGAGAGAGAGAGAGAGAGAGAGAGAGAGAGAGAGAGAGAGAGAGAGAGAGAGAGAGGTAAATTTAAGCAGACAGATATACGAAGCAAACAAGCAGGAAGACATACGTATGTACCGACTGGCTGGCAGACAGGCAAACAAACAGAGAACACACACACACACACACACACACACACACACACACACACACACACACACACACACACACACCCACACACACACACACCGACACACAATCAGAGACACCCTCGTAGAAACAGGCTAACAGACATGCATACACACACACACACACACATAAGTGAAAGGAAAGACATAGACGAACAGACAATAGATTAATAAAAAAAAAAGAGAGACCGTGTTTTTATTTCGTTCCGTCAAAGCCCACAACACAGGGTTAGACAGCAAAGGAATCCCAGGAACAAGCAGACAGACACATCCGGGGAGTTAATTGGCCTGTCAGAACTCTACCTGTAATTAAGTCCGAAAAACAAAAACAGTGTCAGCTCCCCCCTCGGTAACAAAAATAAAAAAAATCTTTGGTAACGAACTGTGTGTGTGTGTGTGTGTGTGTTTGTGTGTGTGCGACTGTGAGTGTGTTTGTGATTGTTTGTGTGTGTCTGTGTGTGTGTGTGTGTGTGAGAGAGAGAGAGAGAGAGAGAGAGAGAGAGAGAGAGAGAGAGAGAGAGAGAGAGAGAGAGAGAGAGAGAGAGTAGAGGAAGGAAAGGAATGTGTGCTGTGTGAGTGAGTGAGTGTGTGTGTGTGTGTGTGTGTGTGTGTGTGTGTGTGTGTGTGTGTGTGTGTGTGTGTGTGTGTGTGTGTGAGTGAGTGAAGAAACATCTATCAAGGGAAAAAACCGCCTGGCTCGTGGGAAATACGATGGAGAGATGGAAATATCATGTATAAAATTCCTTCAAAGTCCTGCCTCCTCTTAAGCTTCCTTCGGTCTCTTAGGTAAATATATATTTTTCATACCTTTGCGATTAATTCCTACATACATTTTTACTTCACCTATGATTAGACACACATTCATACGTACATACATACATACATAGCGGTCATATTTCAACTATATTTTATTGCGTATTTACTAACATTGGTTATCTATAAGTTATTGTAAAATCGAAGGTCACTGTTAATTGAATCGTGTTTCTCTTTGTCAATATCTCTCTAGCCATTCCTTCTTCCCATCTATCTTGCATTACTTCCCCTCTCTCCTTCCTTCCTCCTTACATCCCCTCATCCCTCTGTCTAAGCACTGATTTACTTTCATTAACAAGAAAATCCAGGGTTAATGATATCACAATGAATCGTCTTTGCCCTGTCTTACCGCTGCCCTTCCTCTCCTCATATCTGTCCTTAATTCCGTTCCCTCCTTCTCTCCCTCTCTCCTTCTCTCCGCTCTCCTTCCTTCCCGCTCTCCCTTTGGTTTGCCGGGAGGACATCAGTCATCACTACGTCATCAATCAATCCCACACTCTCTCAATCATCACACTTCGATTTACTCACACTTGGCTTCTCAATCCTCCTCTTCCTCCACCTAGAATTGTCCTCCCCTCCGCATCACACACACACACACACACACACACACACACACACACACACACACACAACACACAACACACACACACATACACGAGACTCAGAAATATTCAGGAGTCTCTAATTGACGTACAGTTTCATGACAAGCCTCTGAAACGCGACCCATTTTCGATCTCATATTTGTTGAATCTTGCCTCCCCGCCCCCCTCTCTCCCACCCCCAACACCCCCCAAAAAAACCCATTACCGTGATGAATTGTGCGCTGCGATCTCAAAGTAATCACTCTGACCCTCGGGACGGGAAGAATTTCTATGTTAACTGCATTACCGGCACAACAAAATAAAAAATGTGTAATTAAATCATTAATGGAATTTGACCCGAAGCGTTTAGAGCTGATTGTTTAGGTTATTGGCTGCTGCACGCGCATGATACATTATATTCATCCTTTGGCAGGGTCGTGCGCGTGCGTGCGTGTGTGTGCGTCCGTTCGTGTGTGTGTGTGTGTGTGTGTGTGTGTGTGTGTGTGTGTGTGTGTGTGTGTGTAGCCATTAAAAAAATTACTACACTGAGAGAAAAAAGAAAAAAAAAACGAGAGGTAAATACAAGCAAAAAAAAAAATCAATAAAATAAAGAGAACAGTCAACACCAGAAGCACGACCAAGGGAAGGAAAGGAGAGGCGGTGAAGAAATCTGGAAGGACGGAAGGAAAAACAATATGCGAGGTGGTTTAGGACGTTGTAAATGAAGCTTAACTCAGGAGATAGGCAGTGGGAGGACTCTCTTATCAGATGGTAAGTCCACAAACCACACTGAGGGGATACGAGACCCGACCACGCTGGGTAAGAAGACCGAGAGGCTGACGAGACGAGGCGAGGTGGACAATAGAAGAGAAAACTGAAAGAGAATTTGTTCATCCTGCAAAGAGGGAACAATGGATATAGAGGATATAGAAAAGTAGAAAGAAAGGAAAAATATAAGGGTAAAAATATGGTTACTTTGGTGTAGAGAAAGAGGAGTAGAATGGTAAGAATAGGAAAAAGGGAAAGAAGAGGACAGTCCGATAAGAGGAAATGAGAGAATAGGATTAGTTAGTGGAGAGGAGGATAAGGTGGAATAGACTAAAGGCGTCCTCGACTACGAAGAGGTGGTATTTTGTGCTCTCTCTCTCTCTCTCTCTCTCTCTCTCTCTCTCTCTCTCTCTCTCTCTCTCTCTCTCTCTCTCTCTCTCTCTCTCTCTCTCTCTCATCATCGTTGTCTTCAATGTCTTCACTCAGTCAATGTTTGCTTCTCCATTGTCTTTGCTTGAATAAAAAAGGAAAGTTTCTTGCTTCTGTTCTATTGTCAAGTTCTCGTTGCACAAGATCACTCACTATACGTTCATAAACCTACTTTCCAAATTTTATTATCTTATCCACTGATGGTAATAACTCATTAGGTAGGTGCTACCTCTCTCTCTCTCTCTCTCTCTCTCTCTCTCTCTCTCTCTCTCTCTCTCTCTCTCTCTCTCTCTCTCTCTCTCTCTCTCTCTCTCTCTCTCTCTCTCTCTCTTTCATACAGCTGGCCAGGACTGAGCTGCCTTGTTACGGTCTTTCGCACAAATGCCTCTCCCGCATCACGAAGATTCCCCGAGACCTTGAGACGCGTCAGTCGCCTCCCGGCACGGCGTGTGGTGGGGTTAGTGGGCAGGGAAGGGAAAGGAAGGAAGGGAGGGGGGGAGGATCAGTCTTGAGGTCGAGGGAATGTCCATGTAGGTCATTAGCGTCTGGTGGTCGTCGTCTGCGATCCTGGATAAACGTATTGTCGACGACAGGATGTTAAGTTTACAGGATATCGTACCCTGGTGTCGTTACATTTGTTTACTGGACGCAACTTTCCCTCCAATAAGCAGATTAATTAAGAATGTTGGACTCTGGATATTTTTCGGAATGTGTCTGGCAGCGGTGTCAACGGAGCCGAGGCATTTAAAAAAGTAACCCATCAAGAGTAACACCTGTACAGTTGAAAATCAATTAGCTTTGTTGATTGAAATGTTGCTGTTAGGTATTTTGCTACATTTTTGCATAACTTTATTTTGAAAAAAGAATCCGAACATTTACCGGAATGAAATCAACAAAAACTTAATTGAAACTGACATCTTGGAATGCTCGTATAATTCGGTGAAAATGTTCGGGATGTGAAATTCTCCTGTAATTCTGTAAAAAAATTTCATGATCATGTTCAAGGATGCTTATTTGACTCGGTGGAAATTTTTGTCTGGCCTGTTACACGTCTCCCGTATCCTGTGGTTGAGCCTCGCGGAGCCAGTAAACCCGCGCCTGGGAGCTAAGTGGTTCTGAGGAGATAAGACCCTGGCCCACCCACCCGCCCGCCGTGTCCCCAGCTGAGACGGAGCCACGGATTCTTATTTTATGAGCTTTAGCTGCGTCTTGTTCCTTCTGTCTCCTCTGCTTGGCACGAAAGGCATGTCCTGTGGTCGGGAAGAGCTTGAGAAACTCTTGGAATGTTAGTGTTTCGGTGTGGTGAAAGCCTGCTCGTTGGGACTGTGAGGCGGTGTTTGTGCTGCAACGAATGTGGTTGAATGGGGCGCGGAGTTCAGGTTTGGTGCCGGTTGTTTGTGCGGCACTGAGGCCTTGTCTGATGTTTGTTGTTGAAATGTTGTCGTTGTTTACTCGTACGATACATATTCATTGATGCATTCCTTCCCTATTCTCTGCTTGGCTAGTGTATTTGACGTCCATAGTCCTTTTAGGTGACCTCGTTAACCTCGTTTCAGGCAACATCAAGACAATGAAACTCCAGAATCAAGGATAAATATAAACTAAATGTTTCCATAAACTTTGCATTTGCTTTTACGTTTAGATGCTAAGCCTTTTCTAGGCAGCCCCTTATATGAAGGGGTCGTAACGCTGAAACTCGCATCCCTTTGTGCCCCTGGAAACTCATTAGGCCACACGCTGTACTGGATGACTGGCGGCGCTAATTAATTAAGAGAGGTAGGCCAGTGGGCACAGGTGACCATCGCGTCGGCAGATGAGCGGAAGGAGGACGGATGTTCGTATGTTGCCATAAACCGGAAAACTTACGTGCATGTGTGTTGGTGTGCGTGCGTGCGTGCGTGCCTGGGTGTGTGTATGTGTTGGTAAGTGTATGTAGGTGTATGGCTGTGTGTTTACTGTTTGTGAAAAACATGCAAAATATAACTTTTGTTTAAAACTCGTTCTCTCGTGCATATCCCCCCCACAATGTCAGGCCATGCTGGCATTAACACCTTCCCGCCCCTTGCCTCGTCATTTTCCTCGACGTCATTAAGGTATACATACGTTATGATTTTTCTTAGGAAATGTTATGCATATATATATTACTCTTGCATATCGGGAATATCTCATTAGAGGCTAAGCTCTTGAGTATCTGTGATGACCTGCATTAGAATCATGACGGCGGCTGAGTATCTATGTGTTCTTGCCTGCCGCTTTCACCCGTGACGCTTGTTTGGAGGGCGTCGCCACCCTTTGCCTGGCGGAGGAAATCAAAGAATGAGGATGAAAGAGAAAGATATCAAGGAAAGGACGATGATGAGACGCGCATGAGCGGTAGCCCGATCCAATTGTAAATATTTGATTAGACAGATTCCAGCCATTAGTTTATTTAACCAAGAGCCCCCGAGATGTTTTGGGCCAATGGGTCCGGGGGTCGACGGGTCTGGGTGCGTGCGTTGGTGCTCGCGGAATGGGTGGTCGGGTACTGCGGGATTACGTGGCTATTCAAGGGGAATGAGTTTGTGATAGTAGTGGTGCCGGGCTTGTCTGACTGCGTCTTGTAGTACAGAATAATATATTTCCCATGTTTTCCTTGCTTTAATTAATTATGTCATATAGTATTCGTTAGTGAGTGTGTTGTGTCAGGTAGTACCATTTGGCAAGAAGGATTGTTATGTTAGTTTATCACTTATCGTTTCATTAACCATTCGTGATTTTACCTTACCTTCAACCCTTTTATAAAGCTTCATTAACTTTTTAATTATCCCTGTTTTCTCTCTCTCTCTCTCTCTCTCTCTCACTCTCACTCTCTCTCTCTCTCTCTCTCTCTCTCTCTCTCTCTCTCTCTCTCTCTCTCTCTCTCTCTCTCTCTCTCTCTCTCTCTCTCTCTCTCTCTCTCTCTCTCTCTCTCTCTCTCTCTCTCTCTCTTTGTTATAGTTTTACATCCTCGACTCAACATGTGGCGTCATCATACACCGTGTCTTTCCCTGAAGCCAGCAATCAGTTCACGGTACACTGGTTATTGCACGTATCAATAGCATGGTAGAGGCACAGTTTGAGTTTGGATTTCTGTGGCAAATTCAGAGTTGTGTGTACTCAGGTCCGGTTGCATCTCACTGTCCCTTGATCTTACGGACAGCGATTGATCTTCATTTAGGCCAGTGAACCAACGGAGTCCTGACCTCTACAAACTCTGGCGAAACGTCACGATTACTCAGACGTTACCTGGCCATCCGTAGGTTAATTAGTATGAGAGAAGCAAACACCAACTAGAAGCTCAATGATACTAGGGATAATTGGGAGAGAGAGAGAGAGAGAGAGAGAGAGAGAGAGAGAGAGAGAGAGAGAGAGAGAGAGAGAGAGAGAGAGCGAGAGAGCGAGAGCGAGAGACACACACAAACATAAACACACATACAGACACAGACACACAGACAGGCACAGACAGACAAACAGACAGAGAGTAGGTATGTTTCACTTATAAAGGAAAATTCGTCGAACAGCTTTCTTATCAAACATGACTGGCTAGAAACGAACATTTACAGAGAGTTGACATTTATGAGGCACCAATAGCCTGAAGAATTCTATCACCGCCTTACCTGTGTGAAAGGAGTAGAAGTCCAGATTAATACCTGGCGTGCCTGTCGTATACCTGCGGGTGGATGGCTGATGTCAAAGGGAAGAAGCCAATCATTTCACTGCCTCCTGTACGCGAACCACCAACTTGTAGCTTAATTAGTGCCTGGGTGCCATTTTGTATGTGTGTGTGTGTGTGTGTGTGTGTGTGTGTGTGTGTGTGTGTGTGTGTGTGTGTGTGTGTGTGCCTAGTTGACATGAACTAAGTATATGATGAAAATCCTGATAGTAATGAAGGTAAATGCACACACACACACACACACACACACACACACACACACACACACACACACACACATACACCACTACCACCACCACCACCACCACCACCACCACCACCACCACCACCACCACCACCACCACCACCACCACCACCACCACCACCACCACCAAACAGACTGACAGGCGGCACGGAAAAACAGTGTCCATCCCTTAGGCTGACGTACCAACAACTTACCTAACTCGGCTGCCAAACTAACACATAAAGGTTACTGACAATGATTCATGACCAACTGTGACCACCTTGCCCTTACCCTGAACTTTACTCTGACCTTGTACGACCTTTGACCTTCTATGTACCTGTGTACCTCAGGTTGATCGTCCTTGCATCTCTTCCCTGCACGCAAACACGCCGTAAAAACAATAATTATTTTTTTCCACAATGGTTTTTCAATTCCATTTTCAAAAACCAAATGTATCTGCATCGACAATAATAACCTGGCCGTGCGCAGCTATAGATTATTGGCATCCTGATGGTGAATTGGATGTTCCAGAGTATTAATATACTGGTAGGGCTCTAGTACACTCTTATGGCGAATCTGCGGGTTAATGGCGTAATAAACACTACAAACACACAACGCGGGATTTGAGGGAACACAGGGACACATTGGTGCCGTACAGGACGCCCCGAGAAGAAAGCTGATGTTTATGAATATTGCAGAGGTCGCCTCCCTGCAGACCCAATAGAGGCCTCCGTGTGCATCACCCAAAGTAGTGAAAAGAAATGTGTTTCAAGAAGTGTGATGAAGCTAATTATTATTGTGGAACTGAAATGTTTGTTGGTCTCCCATTACCATTAAATATTCCGTTATGCATGTTGTCCAATGACTTGCGTGGTATTATCAAAATCAATGACATTATTTTCCATGAGTATAACAATTTACATGTTTCATGTTTTAAGTTTGGTTTTGCATACGTATAGTAATATTTATATATATATATATATATATATATATATATATATATATATATATATATATTTATTTATTCATATATATATATTCATTCATTTATTGATCTATTTATTTATTTGTATATTCATCTATTTATTCATGTATTTATTGATTCATATATTTATTTGTTTATCTATTTATCTATTTATTTATTTGATTTGATTTCTTTTTCCTGCCCATAAATATACAATTTCTAAATATTGTAAAAAAAATAACAAAATCATGGTTGTCCTACATATACTAGGAAAAAAAGTTAAATGGAAAAAATGTACTTTTAGTAATAATCTTGAAAGCTTCATTTTGCATCGACAGAAAACAGGAGGAAAAGTTAGTTGCCGCATTCAAAATGTTGCATTCATATTTAACCTCTCAGCTAAAAGAAACCGTTTTCCGCTTCAATTTATCATGCGGCAACAAGGGCTCTGCCACCCCCCTTCCTGCCCTGCCCGTGCCTCGCTTCCTGCTGCTGTTCCAGGCCGCACATCCGCCGGTACTGGCTCTGTTGTCTTTATGTGTTGTGTCGCTTGTGTTTCATGACACATACGCACGTGATTAAACCGAAACCGTCACCAAGAAACACATGCGAGGGCTTAAAATCTCTCTTGGCGAAATATACATATACTCGTCCACAGTCTGTTGACAGGTCATTTATATACATGTATTCACTTTGTAGTTACTACACTTGTATGCCGTTATAGGAAGCTGTGTTTTCAGCATGAAAGCATAATCTTTAAATGCAGAATTCAGGCGGAGCGGCTGGCTCTTTGTGGTCATGAAGATGAACAAAGACTAATCTGTAAATTAGCTATATACAAATAGTTCTATCATTATTATCAAGTTATATATATGAGCACGTTCAGCTGTCCAGGCTTATTAAGTGCTATACTATATAATGCTGTCACTTATTGGATGTTTTGAGCCGTAAACACCAAGGAAAAGACCTGACTTCCCGTGCCTCCATCAAGCCTACCGCCGCCATAGGATCCGACAATTGATTTTTTACAGGATTGAGTCAGGCTCGTTGTGTCCCATCTTTTGATTCTATTTTCATCATATTTTTTCTGTAAAGCTGTGAATGTTTTTGGCGCACAAAACTTCTTCCTGTAATATATTCCGCTGGTCTATCGCCCTGCCTGGAAAGCTTTTCCAGGCAATCTTTTCCACTATAATTTCTTGTTGTGTCCTCTTTCAGATGACTCTCTAGGTACGATACAGTGTGTCTTTGTTTGTGTTTGTGTGTGTGTGTGTGTGTGTGTGTGTGTGTGTGTGTGTGTGTGTGTGTGTGTGTGTGTGTGTGTGTGTGTGTGTGTGTGTGTGTGCGCGCGCGCGTGTGTGTATATGTTTATGCACACCATACAGTAAAGGGTCATTTATGATGGAATATTCCCATTTTTATTTTAACATAGAGAAAATTATGTCTAGTTGGTGTGGATTATGTGAAGGGGAAGCGGGTTCTGCTTCCCTGTTGTTGCCTCTTTCATGTTTTGCTCCATAATTCAGTTGCTATGCAGAATTCTCGGCTTCATGACAGCGTATAATAGGATTATTTTTAACGTTGATAAAATATTTATCCTCTAGGAAACATTTTTCTAACACACTCCTCTTTTTTCATATTTCATAAAGGACGAGTTATTGATATTAACGGCCACATTTTTTTTTTTTGAGATTAATTAATGTACAACAGCAGCGAAGTATGCGAGTCAATATGGAAGAGAACAAAGAGCGTAAAAAGATGGTGGGATGATAGCTTTTTTGGGCGTGCATTGGCGCCACGGGTCACGACTGTCACGCGTCAACAGTGCACGGCAAGCACGGCAAACCACATAGACCTACGAAAGAACACTTTATTTTTATCATTATTATTATCATTAATATTATTATTATTATTATTATTATTATTATTATTATTATTATTGTTATTATCATTATTATCATTATTATTATTATTATTATTATTGTTACTATTATTACCATTGTTATTGTCATTACCATTATTATTGTTATTATTAATGCTATTATTATTATAATTATTATTTTTAGTAGTAGTTGTAGTAGTAGTAGTAGTAGTAGTAGTAGTAGTAGTAGTAGTAGTAGTAGTAGTAGTAGTAGTAGTAGTAGTAGTAGTAGTAGTAGTAGTAGTAGTAGTAGTAGTAGTAGTAGTAGTAGTAGTAGTAGTAGTAGTATCTTGATCATCATTATCATTATTGTGTTTGCTATTATTTACTACAAAATCTTTTTATTAGTAACCTGTCTGGCAGCTTTAGTAATAACGGCAGCAAGCAGGGACATTAATAGTAGAAACGCTTCAATAGATGATGTTGTAATAACTGTTGTTTGGTGTTATTGTTACCAGTGTAAAATTTGTCGTTATATTAGTGACCAAAAAAAAATGAAAATGCTTAACGACACTTAAATATTTGTAATATTTAGTATAATAGTTCTGGAAACTTATCGTAATGGGAGTCTTGATTTCATAACAAGTACGAATTATTTCCTTGTGTCTCTGAGGAAATTAAATTAGACATGAAAGTCGGTGGACCTGATTGATAGTATTCATATTAATGTTATGAATTTAAGTCCGCAGCATTTACAGTGTATTAACAAAGAAAGTCTTGCGATTTGTGAGGGTGGACTGGAATTAATTAGTTTCCGACTGTCGGTGTGTCTCGAGCCTAAACCACATGTTATCTGTGTGTGTTTGACAGGTGAAGAGAGGATGGGGGAATATCTCTCTCTCTCTCTCTCTCTCTCTCTCTCTCTCTCTCTCTCTCTCTCTCTCTCTCTCTCTCTCTCTCTCTCTCTCTCTCTCTCTCTCTCTCTCTCTCTTTCGAAAAGTTGCAATCAACGATATATTTCAATGTATAACAATTCTGGTGTTGCAGAACCAAGATAAGTTTTAATTTCAGATAAACTTAAAAGTTAAAGAGCGACATTAAAGTGCAAGTGAGTATTAATGTAAGTAAGTCGGAAAGGATTTCTATAGGAAGGTTTGTGATAATGTTATGTAGTGAACGAAATTAATTTGTTACTTCTTGTATGAAATATTTAATTTTTGTTGTATTATATTTCATCTTCATCATTCACAGTATCCATGTAGTTTTGCTGTTTGGAAATATATAAAATCCAGTGAATCTATGAAAGAAAAATCCATTAGAACCCACGTTATTATACACGATTTCCTTGTTTTTCTTTCTTTTGTGATCTTTCTTTAAATCTTGACGCATGCGACTCCCACTTCTCCGTCACACAAGCCTTTTTCGGTACTATAATGTATGTGGATCTATTCAAGGTAATGTGACGAAAGGATAAATCCCTCCATTTAAGCACGGGGCTTATCACAAAAGACACCTGTACTCTGATTACTGTCAACCTCGATTTCATATTTTTTGTAGCCGCAAGTGAAGTTTTAATTTAAAATCTTTGTTAGTAATTCATATGAGCAAGGGAGTAACAGAAGGATCAATAAGCTCAACTTCCATCCTTTCCCGCGCTCATATATCTCATGCAAGGGACGCACTGTCAAGACGAATGTAAAATTTCAAGAAGAGGTTACTTGCACTACATGCTTCGCTCAGAAGACGAATCAAGCGAGAGAATAGGAATGTACGAAGTTGACGGGGGCAACGCGACCTAGCAAATCTGCTTTTTATCTCGTCTTTGATCCCTTCGAGGGCCCTTCTGTCTGACAAATTCCTGAAATAGAAGCGGCGGAATGGACGCTTCAAATCCAACGTATAAGGATCTTTTGCAGGGAGTGGATGGAGGATGGGGAAGGAAGGTCGAGGCAGAAAGGAAGGCAAGGGAACAGTGAAAGACGAGGGGAAGAGAGCGAGCGAGAGAGAGAGAGAGAGAGAGAGAGAGAGAGAGAGAGAGAGAGAGAGAGAGAGAGAGAGAGAGAGAGAGAGAGAGAGAGAGAGAGAGAGATAGAGAGCCTGGGAGTCGAATGGCAGAACAACAAGGACGAACAATGTTAAAAAACCAAGAAGTTTTATAAAAGAGTTAATTTAATGTAGAGCAAAAAATATTCGTTAACCCTGACTGACTGACATTTACGAGGATGTACCGAGAGAGACCTTGCTCTCCACCTGTTAGATACTTAAATCGAGGTCGAAGGCCACTTTTGAATTCCTAAAACAAACCTCTTTAAGTGTAAGAACGCACACAAGTAACTGCACCTATAATTCCTTACTGTAATTGTGTTATTCCAACTCACACACACACACACACACACACACACACACACACACACACACACACACACACACACACACACACACACACACACACACACACACACACACACTCACCCACCCTTGTAGTGACTGATGACCCTCAAGGATCCAACCAACAAAACTCGCTGTGAAAAATTAAGGCAATCTCAAACTTTGGCCGAAGCAACAGACTAAACAGCAACTCCTCCCGACCCACCAGGAGGAGGAGGAGGAGGAGGAGGAGGAGGAGGAGGAGGAGGAGGAGGAGAGGAGGAGGAGGAGGAGGAGGAGGAGGAGGAAGAAGAAGAGGCTGAAAAGTCCGAGGGAGTGCGTCAGCCGGTGCCCCCACACGTTTTACAACAATGTTCATCTGTAGTGTATTTTCCGCGTGACTGTGTCTGTTTTGCTCTCCTTTTATCAGGTGTTCAGTGCAGAATATTTCCCAAGTATCTGCACCTCATTTTTTACACACAAGTATTTTTTTTCTCAAGGATCCTAACTTGTTAATGATGTTTTTTGTGTGTAATATGTGGTGTTTGGTTTCCTGCAGCTAAGATAAACTATTTGTTACGTAAGTTTATTTACGTACGATTGGTAATAGAAACAGGTGTGTTAAGGAACTATGAAACATTACGTTGACAGTCACGTGAAACACAAGTGTCACGATGCAGAGACAATTAAGAGCAGGAAACACTGAGGTAAATACAAGTAAATATTGCTTGGTGATTCTCATGTATGTTCCCAGATTACTGCAGAACAAACCAAAGCAAATATTTGATATCAGTTCTGTTATGGTTGTGTTATCGGGGTTGATCTTACTAAGGCGGTGTTACTGGATGCAACTTTGTGCAACATGCGTTGGAGGGAAAAGATAAAAAGTGGATCTTTTTACATAGAGCAAAGCTGTTGTTTTAGATTTTTTATTTGTGTGTGTGTGTTTGTGTGTTTTTTTGTGTGTATGCGTGTGTGTGTGTGTGTGTGTGTGTGTGTGTGTGTGTGTGTGTGTGTGTGTGTGTGTGTGTATGTGTGTGTGTGTGTCTGTCTGTCTGTCTGTCTGTCCTCTCTGTCTCTCTCTCTCTCTCTCTCTCTCTCTCTCTCTCTCTCTCTCTCTCTCTCTCTCTCTCTCTCTCTCTCTCTCTCTCTCTCTCTCTCTCTCTCGCTCCTGGAGTTGCCGTCGCACGCCGCCTCTATATACTGTTAACGGGCAGCCTCTGGCATCGTCGTCGCTCATTCTCCCAGTAGTGGACGACCTCCGCCCTTATCAGCAGCGGGCATAGGCTGCTGTAGGGGGCGAGGGCCGCTCCTTCACCCCTGATGGGCCACTCGAGGGGACGTGACGATTGTCCCCCGTGTTGAATTTACGACAAGAGCATCAAGGGCCGTTCCACAGCATCCATGAATGTGTGTGTGTGTGTGTGTGTGTGTGTGTGTGTGTGTGTGTGTGTGTGTGTGTGTGTGTGTGTGTGTCTGTGTGTGTGTGTGTCGGTATTAGTATGCCCATGTGTCTAATTGTATGTGTATGCGAGTTTGCAATCAAACTTTTGATAGAACGTTGATATAATCAATAATCTTAAAGTTTTTGAGGTTGCAAAATTAGGAAAAGTTTATGTTTAAATTCAGTAAATAACAGAAAGGAAACAAAAATCTTGTTATATGTATTTTGTGAATTCCTTCCCAAAGTGTTCTGTGGCGAAGAACTGAAAGGATTTCATGAACTAATTGGAAATACCTTGTTTTGTGTAGTTTCTATTCAACTATTAAATGAGCATCAGAAAGCTAAAAATATATATGAACTTGATGTTTTCTTTCTTACATTCAAGTCTTGAAAATAATTTTGTAAATGATGCACCATAATTGAGACAAACAAAGGAAACATATTTTTAAAGAAAGGGACGTTGAGTAAAAGCCTGGCCTTTTTTCTAAGTTGGATGGTTATAAAAAATAGTTATAAAAAAAAACTTTCGCTTGTTGAGGCCACCGAGGAGGCGGGTAGGAGGTGCAGCCTGAGTGTGTGGGAGTGGCCGAGAGATGGAACTTTGTTGTGTTGGGTCGTGGTGTGCGGCGATTGAGGGAATAATGATGGTAATGGTAAAGCGGTGGAGGACGAGGCCAGGCGAGGACGAGGCACTCAAACAAGAGCAGGAGGAGGAGGAGGAGGAGGAGGAGGAGGAGGAGGAGGAGGAGGAGGAGGAGGAGGAGGAGGAGGAGGAGGAGGGAGAGGAGGAGGCGGAGGAGGAGGATGTAGTGGTAAGAGGAAAAAATGTCGGTAGAAATGAGAAGGCGGAAGGATAGTCGACTTAAACATAGAAACTAGAACAACAAGAACAAGAAGAAAAGAAGAAACAAAAATACAGAAGAGTCGGAGTAAGAGGAGGAGGAGCAGGAAGAGGGTGAGGAAGAGTAGGAGGAGGAGGCAGAGGAGGAACAGGAAGAGGAGGAGGAGGCAGAGGAGGAGGAGGAGGAGGAGGAGGGTCGTAAATAGGAATACATGGGCAGAACAGGACAGGAGAAGGCTTCCTCGTCTCTAAAGAGGTTATCGTCCGAGTAAAACGAATTACACTATACGTCACTACGGAGTCTATGAGAAAAGCGTACACATGGAGGAGATGTCTTGTACTCACTGCTAGTTCTGTAACACTAAGTAAAACAGAGAGACAATATATAAGTTCTTTCAATCATTAAACTGTATGCATCCCCTTTAAAACCCTGCATAACAATGAATCCCACAGTATTACACAACATTATACACCCAGATAAAACTAAAAACAAAATTCAATACTACGGGATGTTACAGTAATTTTTTTTTAACGTATAGCCAAATATAATGAAAAAAAACAGGTAAAAAAAGTCTCACTAATTGATGAATAGTAATCGTTAATAGGAAACATACATTACCAAGACTCCAGTAGGCACAGATAATTACAACACTGATGGAAATGCAAAGTTCCAATGTATTCAACGAGTCGCCAGTGAATCAGGAAGAGCTGTGAAGGGCGTCTGGCTCTGTTTCCAAGAGACGAAGAGAAACAAGGAAGTGGAAGGAATACAAATGGAAACTCGTGCGACTTTAGAAAAAAAAAAGGTGAAAGAAGGAAAGAATAAAGCAGACGAAGGGAGACACAGAAAGACAAGGGCAGAGAGTTTATAAAACACAGAGGGTTCGCAATAGGAAGGTAAAAATACTTAGTGAAAAGGGGCTTGGGGAGAGAGGAACGTTGGGAGAGCTTTGGAGGAAATAGATAAACCCGGAAACATCATGATGACAAAATAGAAGAGGAAAAGAGGAACGCAAAATCAAAATAAATAAATAACGTAATCATAACAAGGAACAGGATACTGAAAACAAAAGCCGAACAGAGCCTTAAAAAAATAGTTGCATAAGTAAGTTAAACAAAGCGAGAGAGAGAGAGAGAGAGAGAGAGAGAGAGAGAGAGAGAGAGAGAGAGAGAGAGAGAGAGAGAGAGAGAGAGAGAGAGAGAGAGAGAGAGAGAGCGAGAGAGCACCCTGATTACGCTAAAAGCACTTCAGTTACCCTCAAATTACTGTCACCTGTCCAGCACCACAGCCACCCCCACACCACCACACACTCATTGCAAAGTATTCCAATCACTCTCACAGCACACCAGTCACTTTCACAGCACACCAGTCACTTTCACAGCACACCAGTCACTTTCACAGCACACCAGTCACTCCCACAGCACACCAGTCACTCTCACAACACACCAATCAATCACTGGATAACACACATATTAGTCGAAAGGTAAAGGTTGGACAACACTAATAATGCATTGACTATCTAGTTGAGAGAGAGAGAGAGAGAGAGAGAGAGAGAGAGAGAGAGAGAGAGAGAGAGAGAGAGAGAGAGAGAGAGAGAGAGAGAGAGAGAGAGAGAGAGAATCGCTAAGCCTCCGAGCCAGCCACACAAGTCTACTGAAGCATTCCAAGATACAGACTCACCACCACATACGTCTTCAGCTTCTCCACAATTCTCTGTCCCAGTCTCTCTCTCTCTCTCTCTCTCTCTCTCTCTCTCTCTCTCTCTCTCTCTCTCTCTCTCTCTCTCTCTCTCTCTCTCTCTCTCTCTCTCTCTCTCTCTCTCCTTGCCTTACTGATTTCTAACTGTGATGCTGCTCTTACTCGATTGGGAGATAGAGGAAGAGGAAGAGGAAGAGGAAGAGGGGAATGTGGAGACGAAGAGCCAGTAATGCAGTTTCATCCTTTGTATTATTATTGTTATCATTGCCTCTACTATTGTTATTATTATTATTATTATTATTATTATTATTATTATTATTGTTATTATTATTATTATCATTATCATTATTGTTATTACTATTAGCATTATTCTTGCCTTTACTACTATCACTACTACTACTACTACTACTACTACTACTACTACTATTACTACTACAACTACTACTACTGATGCTGATGCTATTTCTACTTTTACTATTGCATTCTGATAAGTTTCTACAGATATTTAATTTGATAGTAACTGCCATAATAAAAAGATACACAGTACACAATTATAAACACACACACACACACACACACACACACACACACACACACACACACACACACACACACAGATTGATAGATATGTGTAATGACTAGTAGATGAATCACTATTTATGTATATATATGAATGTAGATAGATGAATTCGGAGGACAGCGTTACAGTGGCTGCGTCTTGCCTGCAGCTCTTAGAGGAGTCCGTTGCTCGGTAGAACTCCTCCCACGAAGCCAGCCGCATTCAGACAGCCTTGCGATCCTCATTAGCAGCCATCCCCGTTGTGATTACACGTGAGGGGAGGCGTGGCGGGCCGCACTACGTAGTCTTCATTCAGGTGCACCGCTAGAGGGAAACCACTGAAGACAATATGATAATTCAAAGTGATATAAATTGATGGATACTAATTGATGTGAAATGAATCTGTATCAAAATGATCTTCAGTAAGTAATAGGTGTTGGGGATGCACATAAGAAGAAAATAATACAATAATTGAAAAAGAGTTTGATGAATAGTTAACAGAAAGTGCAAACAAATTTTGGAAGATTTTAATTTAACATCTTAGGCGGCAGAAAATATACTTGGAAAAGCGCTGAGGAGGTTACGGCAGCGGCGAGAGAGCTATTAATCTTGGGCAGTGACAAGCGAGGCCCTGAGGAGTGGAAATGGAACTGCTTGCTGGAGATTTCGGGAACATGAGGGCAAGTTGGAAAATCTGAGGAGTGGCCAGAACCTTGCGGCACTTCTTGCAACGTGGGAATCCAGAGGGAGAAGTACAGGAGGAAGTTGTGAAAGAGGCACGGTAAGGGGATGCAGGTGAAAAGGGACGCAGAGGAAGGGAGAAGGTTAGAAAAGTGGGAGGAATTTGGGAGGGAATTTGCAGACGAAGTGTTAACGCTTTGGTGAAATTGTCCATAAAAGACCGCTTTGGGAGGGTTTACTGCCCAATGTGTCCGTTCATGAACCAGTATGTTGTCACTACAGGCATTGTTACGAGAGCTTGCAGTTACAGTAATTACTAATTGTCTCATTAACATATATATATATATATATATATATATATATATATATATATATATATATATATATATATATATATATGCACACAGACACACACGTGTGTGTGTATGTGTGTGCGAGAGAGAGAGAGAGAGAGAGAGAGAGAGAGAGAGAGAGAGAGAGAGAGAGAGAGAGAGAGAGAGAGAGAGAGAGAGAGAGAGAGAGGAAGATTTATGTAGCAGTAGGAATCTTTTTACCACCTACATAATTTACCGTCACGTTCATACGTGTCTCGTTGATAATTCCTATTCCTTTCAACCATACGTCCTACAACACTGACTTGCATGCAGCAACGTGGATAAGAAGCGCAAGGAACAGATGTAGTCGTGAATGTGTTATCAAAGCCGAAGCAGCCTGTGAAGACAAGTTAGTGGCACGACATCAGTCCGCCGCCGCCGTGCTTGTGGGAGCCATTACACACACATCCGACCTGGACGCCTCGCTTCGCAGTGCACGTCTTGTCAGGGCAAGTTTTGGAGTCCTCGGGCGACGCTCAGAAGTCTGGACAAACTGTTGGTGAGTGGGTCGCCCTCTCACAAGCTACCGGGACTAGGAAAGACCTCAAACGCATCGTTATATTCCTCGTTCGGGAGAAGGCAAAGTGAAGGGGAGGAAATTTAAAAGTGGAAGGAAGAGAGGAAGTGAAGTGAAGAGGAAAGTGGATTTCAGGATGTGGCAAGGACGCAGAGAGGAAAACTGGAAAGTGGGAAAGATTATAAACTTTGTTGTGATGAAAAAAGAAGTATCCGTAAAAACTATAAAATAAAGACTCAGAACCTGGTAACCACCGGGAAATTAAAGTGAAATCAAGGATAGCAGATTTCAGCAATGGAGAAGATATTGGAAAGTTGAAAAGAACTTCAAAGATGGATGAGGGGGGAAAGCGAGAGAAAACCAGGCAAGGTGGTTCAGTACCGTCCCAAACACTTGGAAACGAACTTGGATATCGCCTTAGAAGCCAAGAGTTGAGAAAGTCTGTAACTTGATGCTCGGTGTTTTGCATGTTATTGTTGTTATCCGCAATCTCAACACAACACAGGAACCTCTCTCTCCCTCCACCCTCTTCTCACATTTCTCACCATTTTCCTCGCCTTAATACAGGTGCCTTAACAATACACCTTCGCTGCTGTTTGTTTACACCCGAGTCGATATATTGATTCTTCTGGCCGTCTTTATCCCCGGCGGAAGTCAGCACCGCGAGGAAGACGCTCTATAGGAGATATCGAGAAGAGACGGACGTTGGTTGCCAAGGTCTGAAGTTGTTGCTTGCCTTTTGTCAGCATTTAGTGTTGTGTTATATTGGTGGCTTCGTGAATGGTGGTGTCTGCTCCAACACCTTGGAAGTTTATTTATTTGTAGTGTGGTGGCATTCATTCATCGGATGTAGTGACGATAGCGAGGTTGTGTGCGGTAAATGGATACAAAAGAAAGAGCGAGAGAGAGAGAGAGAGAGAGAGAGAGAGAGAGAGAGAGAGAGAGAGAGAGAGAGAGAGAGAGAGAGAGAGAGAGAGAGAGAGAGAGAGAGAGAGAGAGAAGTAACTCTTGTGTATCCAGTGAGGGATGACATCGCTACACGAATCTTGTCAATATTTAATCCGTCCTGTTGCCCTTCACCGTCAGTATATTTTCCTTCTTCCTTTGAGTTACAGTTTTCTTCAAGGACACTCCTTTCCCTGCTCAACATACACTCAGGATATCAAGCTTCAAAGTAAGCACTGCCTCTATAAAGGTACAGAAGGTCAGCGAAAAATACCAATAAAGAAGCGTCAGGCAAGGCGACATTGTTGTTCCTAAACTGTTCTTTTCAGTATTAGATGAAGTTTTTAAAGCCTTGGATTGGGAAGAAGTAATTGAGATAAATGGAGAATTCATAAATAATCTCATATTTGCAAATGATCTACAAGTGAATTACAGCAGATGATTTTAGAATTACACAGAAAAATACAAAAACTATGTCTAAAGATTGATATGAAAAAACAAATGTGATGCTCAGCAATTACTTACTGAACCATGACATCGAAGTAAAGGATTATGTATTAGAATATTTTGAACAGTGATGATGATGATGATGATGATGATGGTGATTATTATTATTATTATTATTATTATTATTATGATGATGTTGATGATGATGGTGGTGGTGGTGGTTGCCTTCTAATGTCAGTATCTCTCCATCCCTTGAGTTTCAGTATTTTTCAAGGACACTTGTTCTCCTGCTCAACACACCCTCGGGGCATCAGGCTTTGTGGCACGATGGTCAGAAGCCCTCGTGGAGCAGCTCTCAACGCGACCTCGAAAAAGTGTGCTACCTTTGAGAGATTTGAGAGGCTTCGGGAATGAAAGGAATAAGGAGCATTGGTTACGCTAATTATCCCTCATTGAAAATCCTCTTCAATCACCCTTCTCTCTCTCTCTCTCTCTCTCTCTCTCTCTCTCTCTCTCTCTCTCTCTCTCTCTCTCTCTCTCTCTCTCTCTCTCTCTCTCTCTCTCTCTCTCTCTCTCTCTCTCTCTCTCTCTTGTTCAGTTTTCATCCTCCTCGGTCTCGCTTTTTTCTCTCATTGCCTTTTTTTCCGCTCTCCTCGCTTCTCATCTTTGCCTCGCGTCACGCCCCTCTGCTCTCTGCCAGCCTCAGAACTCATCATTGGGGGGCAGAATTTTTCTATGACCTTCCTCCAAGGGCTTCAGATAGAGACGGCTTTGGGTCGGCAGTCGTTCTCGGAGAAGGAATACCCACAGTTTTTATACTGGAATGTTGCCTTGTGTTTCCTGCCGCAGTTCCACCGGTGTTTCCTGCGGCTTCCTATCATCTAAATATATATATATATATATATATATATATATATATATATATATATATATATATATATATATATATATGTGTTTATTCTACATATTTTTTTCCAGATTAAGGTGCAGTCACTTGATATCAGGCAATATTTGTGTGTGTTTACTCTTAATGGAAATAACTTTCCCACAAATGATACCCCCTTTTTTTCTCTCTCCCTCTCTCTCATTCACCCTCTATGGACTTCATGGTTTCCACACTCAAAGCTGGCAGGGGATGGCAAAAGCCTGGAAGCTGGTATTTACTTTGGATATACAAGGAAACATACTGTGAGTACGACGGTATTCCCAATCCTGCTTACTGCTCTTAATACACGCAATATGTTAGCAGTAATATTTGAGAGTAGTAGTAAAAAGGTAGTAGTAGTAGTAGTAATAGTAGTAGTAGCAGTAGTAGTAGTAGTAGTAGTAGTAGTAGTAGTAGTAGTAGTAGTAGTAGTAGTATAATGATAGGAACATAGTAATAATAGTAACTTGTTGTTTTGTTGGTGCTGTGTAAAATATTTATAACTGGTAAAAAGTCGTAATACTATAGTCATCGCTTTTTTTTTTTACATACAATACTTTTACATCATATTTTTATTATCCCCATACAATAAAAAAAAAAAAGTGGTTGAGGGTGCTAAATTTAGACTTTCGTTTTCAGTATACACTCACAACTATTAATCATGGCTGAATAAGCAAGCATTTTTCCCAATACTCATTTTTTCCCCCACTTTATCTGCTTTCCTCTTTCATCCAGTCTTTTCCCTGGCACCCCCACCTCTCCCCGGCCCTTTTCATAAAGCCAAAGGGGGTGAAGGGGGCTTCACCTCCTCGCTCCCTTCAGTGTCTGCACTACCGCGACTTCATTACTCCCTGGACTGGATAGAATCAAGAGAAATGATTAAGTATATCTGGCCACTTTTACATCCCACACATTTACTGAAGTATTAACACGATGCCTCTCACCACCACTCTGCCTTTCTGGGGTTCTTGTCATCATTCCCTCCACTTGTACTGCAACCAACGTATCCTCTTCCTCACAGCGTCCTTCATCACTTTGTCACTCGTCGT
>JAPQNM010000042.1:6863312-6903312 GCA_029783475.1 Metacarcinus magister
TTTATCATTAATATATATTTTTATCATTAATATTTATTTTTATCATTATTATTTATTTTTATCATTAATATTTATTTTTATCATTAATATTTATTTTCATCATTCATATATATTTTGATCATTAATATATATTTTCATCATTAATATTTATTTTTATCATGAATATATAGTTTTATCATTAATATATATTTTTATCATTAATATTTATTTTTATCATTAATATTTATTTTTTATCATTAATATATATTTTTATCATTAATATATATTTATATCATTAATATTTATTTTTATCATTAATACTTATTTTTATCATTAATATATATTTTTATCATTAATATTTATTTTTATCATTAATATTTATTTTTATCATTAATATATATTTTTATCATTAATATATATTTTTATCATTAATATTTATTTTTATCATTAATATATATTTTTATCATTAATATATATTTTTATCATTAATATATATTTTTTATCATTAATATATATTTTTATCATTAATATTTATTTTTATCATTATTATTTATTTTTATCATTAATATTTATTTTTATCATTAATATTTATTTTCATCATTCATATATATTTTGATCATTAATATATATTTTCATCATTAATATTTATTTTTATCATGAATATATAGTTTTATCATTAATATATATTTTTATCATTAATATTTATTTTTATCATTAATATTTATTTTTTATCATTAATATATATTTTTATCATTAATATATATTTATATCATTAATATTTATTTTTATCATTAATACTTATTTTTATCATTAATATATATTTTTATCATTAATATTTATTTTTATCATTATTATTTATTTTTATCAAAAATATTTATTTTTATCATTAATATATATTTTTATCATTAATATATATTTTTATCATTAATATTTATTTTTATCATTAATATTTATTTTTATCATTAATATATATTTTTATCATTAATATATATTTTTTATCATTAATATATATTTTTATCATTAATATTTATTTTTATCATTATTATTTATTTTTATCATTAATATTTATTTTTATCATTAATATTTATTTTTATCATTCATATATATTTTGATCATTAATATATATTTTCATCATTAATATTTATTTTTATCATTATTATTTATTTTTATCATTAATATATATTTATATCATTAATATTTATTTTTATCATTAATACTTAATTTTATCATTAATATATATTTTTATCATTAATATTTATTTTTATCATTATTATTTATTTTTATCAAAAATATTTATTTTTATCATTAATATTTATTTTTATCATTAATATATATGTTTATCATTAATATATATTTTTATCATTAATATTTATTTTTTATCATTAATATATATTTTTTCATTAATATTTATTTTTATCACTAATATTTATTTTTATCATTAATATTTATTTTTTATCATTAATATATATTTTTATCATTAATATATATTTTTATCATTAATATATATTTTCATCATTAATATTTATTTTTATCATTAATATATATTTTTATCATTAATATTTATTTTTATCATTAATATTTATTTTTATCATTAATATATATTTTTATGATTAATATTTATTTTTATCATTAATATTTATTTTTTATCATTAATATATATTTTTATCATTAATATATATTTTTATCATTAATATATATTTTTATCATTAATATATATTTTTATCATTAATATTTATTTTTATCATTATTATTTATTTTTATCATTAATATATATTTTTATCATTAATATTTATTTTTATCATTAATATATATTTTTATCATTAATATATATTTTTATCATTAATATTTATTTTTATCATTAATATATATTTTTATCTTTAATATTTATTTTTATCATTAATATTTATTTTTTATCATTGATATATGTTTTTATCATTAATATATATTTTTATCATTAATATATATTTTTATCATTAATATTTATTTTTATCATTAATATATATTTTTATCATTAATATTTATTTTTATCATTAATATTTATTTTTTATCATTAATATATATTTTTATCATTAATATATATTTTTATCATTAATATTTATTTTTATCATTAATATTTATTTTTATCATTAATATTTATTTTTATCATTAATATTTATTTTTATCATTAATATTAATTTTTATCATTAATATTTATTTTTATCATTAATATTTATTTTTATCATTAATATTTATTTTTATCATTAATATTTATTTTTTATCATTAATATATATTTTTATCATTAATATATATTTTTATCATTATTATTTAATTTTATCATTAATATATATTTTTATCATTAATATTTATTTTAATCATTAATATTTATTTTTATCATTGATATTTATTTTTATCATCAATATTTATTTATATCATTAATATTTACTTTTATCATTAATATTTATTTTTATTATTAATATTTAATTTTATCATTATTATTTATTTTCATCATTATTATTTATTTTTATCATTAATATTTATTTTTATCATTGATATTTATTTTTATCATTATTTTTTATTTTTATCATTAATATTTATTTTTATCATTAATATTTATTTTTATCATTAATATTTATTTTTATCATTATTATTTATTTTTATCATTAATATTTATTTTTATCATTAATATTTATTTTTTATCATTAATATTTATTTTTATCATTAATATTTATTTTTTATCATTAATATTTATTTTTATCATTAATATTTATTTTTTATCATTAATATTTATTTTTATCATTAATATTTATTTTTATCATTATTATTTATTTTTTATCATTAATATTTATTTTTATCATTAATATTTATTTTTATCATTTAACTTCCTGTCAGTACAGACGCCCCTCTTGCTCCACCTGCCCCGTTCACTTCTAAAGTCAGCACCAACTAGGAACGCCTTGATTACTTCACTTTTCAATATTCATCTCTTGAGTCAGTGTATCTTTCGACTTATCGAGGTTATGTAAGCATTGCTCCCGATATTTTGAGTCATGTTAACAACCTGCTTCTTAAGGAAGGAAACAGTGTTTCCAGTAGTTTGCGTAGCAGAAGCTTTTTTTTGATGTATGCACGTATGTGTTTCTTTGCCTGTTTGTGTTTCTTTCTTTCTCTTTTGCCACTTCTTTACCTTCGATATTTATCACTGTATATGTTTTCAGTAAGGAGAGTGACAGGCGCACAATACTGGACCCGAGTAGATGTAAAGATTTATTTCTGCAACGAACGTTTTGCTTTTTAGACATACCATCAAAAGTTTCAGCAGCGAGGCGAGGCAAGGATAGAGGAGAAAGGGATGAGAATTGTGGCATGGAGGACAAATAAAATGTTTAATACACAGAAAGGAGAGATGATAATCTGAGGAATTGGAATAGACTACAAAGAAGAGCAGTTAGTAGTAGGACTTCATATGAAAAATGTTTCCCATACTTATATAGCAGGTGTTCCCCTTAGAAACCACTCTAACTTCCGCAAATGTAATTCAGGAACTTAGAGATTAATTTCCGTTTTCCAAAGGAGTGTAAACTGGCTTTAATGGTAAGGCTGGTGCGGTAACACTGAATACTTCATCCCTCAGCCGTAAGCAAATTAGTATGGGTTTGTATAATTCCATGCCAGTCAAAAATGCAGCCTTATTTTTAGACTTCCTAATGCAGATGTTGGAGTGAGACTTGAGTAGGTGTACAGAAGTGGTGATGGTGGTGGTGGTGGTGTGACGCAAGTGATGGTGATGTGGAAGTATGTGTTAATGTTTACTGGTGGTGGTTCTGTGCATGGTGCAAGTAATGGTGATGTGGGTATTGTGATCATGGTGGTGATGATAGGGAATAGGAAACACTAGTTGTGATGGTGTTGATGGTGATGGGAGCAATTGACGTGCCTGGATGGTGCTAGTATTAGAAGGGTGTTGTGATGGTAGTGGTAGTTGCGGTGGTGGTGGTGGTGGTGCTCATGTTTTTTCGTGATTATAGTTTGAGAGGCTTAAGTGCGTGCATGGCGGTGTTGTGGTGGTGGTGGCGTGCGTGGCTACATGATGGTGATGACAGTGCAGAGGAACGGTTTACGTGCTTGAGTGGTGTTAGTGTGGAGCTGGCGGTAGTAGTAGTAGTGGTAATGGGCGGCTTCTTTTGTGTGGAGGATAGGGGTGGTAGTAGTAGGGGTGGTGGTGATATAGATGGGTGGAGGTGTTGGTGGAAGGTGGGTGGTGCTGATGGATGATAAACAGTAGTCAAGGAGTGGTGTGAGGGCCTACGTGCCGTGGTGGTGGAGGCTGTGGGTGGTGGAGGCATGGAAGAGGGATGGAGGGAGATGCCTGGCGGAGCGGTGTGAGCGTCGCGCAAACACGGTTCAGAGGTCATCCAGCACCTGCAGCATCCCTGGCTGGCTATTGGTGGGCCGCCAAGCACCCACAAGGCGGCATGACTCGCTCTGCTTGTCCGTCTTCGTGCTCTGGACTTGATTTACCTCGAAATGGCAGAGAATCACGTTCTACTCCTCACGGCGGCTTTGATATACACGCGAAGGCACCACCAGCCGAGTAATGGCAGTGAAATCGATGGGAATCAATAACAGTAGGAAAGTAGAAGGTAAATACCTGAGTCTCAGCCAAGCAGCAAGGCAGACATTCCAGGGAGGAGCCACGCCTCTCCCCTTCCTCTCATTCCCCGCGGCTCACGGACTGGTTAATGAGGCCCAGCTCGGAGCATCGCCGGCAATAAAAATCAAGCCAGACTGTAATTACCATGTGGCTCCTTTTGCCTCACTGCAAGGTATGGCGAACACTAGAGGACGGTACTCAATCTGGGCAAGTACGGCCTATCTCCCTAAGCTGCTTTCTCTCTCTCTCTCTCTCTCTCTCTCTCTCTCTCTCTCTCTCTCTCTCTCTCTCTCTCTCTCTCTCTCTCTCTCTCTCTCTCTCTCTCTCTCTCTCTCTCTCTCTCTTTCCCACCCCCTCCCCCCTTCCCGCCGAACATCGCCTTGATAACGGTATAGTCATGTTGCATTTCCATTAATCTCTGTGGGAACACAACTCTAAATTATCCTTTCACCTGATTCACCTTCTCATCAGAACTTGCTTTATATATTCACTTCCTAATGCAGGTGAGGATGTTTATTCACCTTAATGAAAACCCAGGAGCAGTATGCAGTCCTCTGTTTCGCTTCTTACCTAATCTAAAACTTTAAAGACTTGGATCGTAAGGCAGGCGAATTCTATGTTGACTTTTTTCTAAATATCAATTAGGTCTCTTAAGTAAATATTATGTTTTGTTTTTTTCCTCGCCTCCAGCCATGTCCTAACCTCTTGAAAATCATCAGCATCCCCAGTATCATCATCATCATCATCATCATCATTATTATTATCTTCATCATCATAATCATCATCATCGTGCCAAAACCAGCAAATTACCAGCCTTTAATTTAATTATGATGCTGTGTTATTGTTATTATTATCATTACTATTATCATTATCATTATTATTATTGTTATAACTATTATTATCGCTGTTATTATTATCATTATTATTATCATCATTACTAGTATTATCATCATCATCATCATCATCACTATTTGATTGTGGAAGAAGGAAGCTGAGAGTGAATGCAACAAAGAGTCAAGAGATGAGCTGTAGTAGAGATGGAGGCTGAGGTGTTGAAATAATCCTGAATGAAGAAACACCGAAGCAGGTGATGGTGTTTCCTTATGTGAGTGTGCATATAGCTGCAACAAAGAGAGAGAGAGAGAGAGAGAGAGAGAGAGAGAGAGAGAGAGAGAGAGAGAGAGAGAGAGAGAGAGAGAGAGAGAGAGAGAGAGAGAGAGAGAGAGAGAGAGAGAGAGAGAGAGAGAGAGAATTGTAATTTACTTAAAAGGGTAGATCAAAGGAGTAGGTAAGAGGCTTCGACATTTACAAGATCTTGGGTAGAAAACAATGAATGGTATGACGATAAAAGTTTAGTTGTTGTGGAAGATAAAAGTTTACAAAGACTACCTTTAAATGCAGGGAGGAAGGGTATGAAGAATAACATATAATAGCAGTAACCTTAAGTATCCAGGAAGGTGAAAGGCGTACATGAGGGAGTTAGAACGACGTGGCTCATAGAAGTGCGATGATCTGTTGATATACGGAAGTAAACCACTAAAAGTCATATTAGGGCTTCATGGTGGTAGTAAGAGTGTGTCAAAGTGATGGATGTCTACTGAGAATATAAGAAAATACTATAAAATGAGGTTACATCAAATATATTAAAAATGAGGTGACGTGTGAATGCAAACGAATTATGATTGCACAATATATAAGCTCATTATTAGCTTTTTCCTATTTTTCTTGAGTTTTGTGAAGTTTTCTGCTTTTTCTGCTTTTTGTGGGCGTCACCTCGAACCTGTAAAGAACTGCTGGTTATGTAACAACAACAATAACATAAGCAGCATGTATATATTAGCAGTGGTGGTGGCAATAGGAACAGCAGCAGCAGCGGAAATAGCAGCAGCAGAAGCAGTAGTAGTAGTAGTAGTAGTAGGAGTAGTAGTAGTAGTAGTAGTAGTAGTAGTAGTAGTAGTAGTAATAGCAGTAATGTTATTTTTGCATATTTTCTTCCTTAGGTATGTGGAGTCAGTCTTTTGTATGTCTTGTGCAGCCGTGATAAATGGAGGTGGTGGTGGTGGTGGTGGTGGGGTTATAGCAGAAGCGTCCGTCAGTTACCTTGCCTCGAGGAGTGATGGTCGAACACATGAATAACAGAAGAGGTAGAGAAGCAGACCTGAATACTTGAGGCACGGCGGAACAAGGTATGCCCTCACCAGTACCGCGTGCATCATGACTCTTTCCTTCCTTTCCTGTACCTGTGTGCTTGGAATTTTGTGTTTTCTAATATCTAAAAAAAAAAAAGAAGAAGTATATTGTGGTTTCTAATGCACTGAACAAAAATTAGTCATAGTCTCACATGAAAATGCATTTACATATTCATAATCGTATTCGTTTAGCTGTAAAAATATACTTACTAATAAGGAAGTAGATTACGAAAGTCACCTGAAGTAATGTATATGAGAGAGAGAGAGAGAGAGAGAGAGAGAGAGAGAGAGAGAGAGAGAGAGAGAGAGAGAGAGAGAGAGAGAGAGAGAGAGAGAGAGAGACACTTGAGTAAAAATAGGATCGTGTTATGTAAGTTTGTTCGATGGCTCCCAAAGGCCTTGCTGAGCTTGACACTCTTGTTTATCTTCCCAAATACAACATCCTAGAACTTTATCAGAAGGGGAGCGTTGAAACGAGAATATTATAAAAAAAAAGAAGTTAGGTTAGGTTTTCACGAAGACTTACATTCGAGCCGATTTGTCTTTTGAGTCATTGGAGGGGGATAGGGCAAAGGGGAAAGGGAGGAGGTTGTGGTGATGGGAAAGTGGACAGGGGAAGGCAAGGGAGATGAAAGATGTGATAGGTCTCAGGAGTAAATGACAGGGATTAGGGTGAGGATGGGAAACCAAAAAAAAATATATACAAGGAAACTTAGGAAATATACCAAAAAAAAATTCATGCTTAGATAATTATCATGTAACTCGACACTCACTTTTTTTTTTTTATTCCTTTCTCCTTCTGCATCGCTGCGTTTGTTGGTTCGAAGCAGTGTTCATAAGAGGATGAACATAGGAATGAAGCAAGTCGAGATAATCATCTACGTTAACTCTCCTAAACAGCGTCTCTCTGATTTTCATGCGTTCATTCTTCCGAGGCTTGAACGTACTAATCAGCAACACCTGGCGTTTGCTTGAGTTTTAATATATTTTTTTTGTTATAAGAAGAGAATTATATGCACATGAAACTCATCTCAGCAGCAAGAAGCGAGAGAGGAAGCGGGAAGGTGCACCGTACATCTGGAAGTCGAGATTCTACATAGTTGAAATCTTACATAGTTGCCATAGTTTTTGCTTAATTTAATTTGTCCGTCTCTCTCTCTCTCTCTCTCTCTCTCTCTCTCTCTCTCTCTCTCTCTCTCTCTCTCTCTCTCTCTCTCTCTCTCTCTCTCTCTCTCTCTCTCTCTCTCTCTCTCTCGTGTAAAAAATTGTAAAATGTGTAATGTAAAAATAAATACAGTTCAGTTATTCAATTGCAATATATGAATAAATAAATAAATAAATATATATATATATATTTTCATGTCAGGACAATTTACGATGCCATGATAACAAGATGCAATAATAACCAAGCTCTTCTTTGTTACTTCTACTTTTCTTCTTTTCTTCTTCTTTCCTCGTGCACAGGTATATACAGTTAGTTGGAACATTGTTGTTAATTAAAATACCTTCGTGAGTTAGCTTATTGACTTACAAACTTTATAGTAGATTGCCGAGATTACGTAGTAGTGGAAGTGCTAATTGGGAGAACAAGGAGGAGGAGGAGGAGGAGGAGGAGGAGGAGGAGGAGGAGGAGGAGGAGGAGGAGGAGGAGGAGGAGGAGGAGGAGGACAACAACAACAGCAACAACGAGTAGGAGGCGGAAGAGTATAGGGTGATGGTGTTGGTGGTGATGAAAAAACAACGTACAATATTAATGTCTATTTTCTCATGCGTGCCATATGTAATCCGATCAATTTTTCACCTCCGGAATTCGAAAGAGATGAAAGGCGGTATTTCTGACCATGCACAACGGTTAAGGCGACACGTCTCCCGCCAGCAGGACCGTGGCAGGAGGGAGTGGGCGAGGGGATCGGTCAGCACTACCGGCCCGTCAGGAGGGAGCAGCTGTCACTCTTCCCGTCATGCTGCACGTCATTCATTCTGCTTTCCCTGTTTTGCGCTGCCTGTTCCTGGTCAGTATGTTTTATATGTTCTTACCTGCTGTGGAAAGGTAGTCCTGATAACCTCCGCCTGTGGGTCTTGTCTGTCTAAAGTAACGTAAAAGATATAAGTATTGTAATTGGTACTTTAGATCAGCAGTCCTTATGTTACTGGCCGTCCACTAAGCATAGGTTGTTCATGTGTAAGTTACCTTGAAATACGCCAGATAATCATAGTAAAATCATAATAAAAAATAGATCAATAAATCAAATAAAAAATGAAAAGCTAAACTCCTCACTCTCATGAATACAGTGAGTGAGTGAGTGTAAGTGTTTTGTTACCTGTCGTTTTTGAAGTCTTTGTACGGGAAAATCATGGGTGTAACAATTTTTTTTTTCTTCTTTATTCCAGGACGTTTGTAGTGCACATCCATACAAGCTAAGTACGTCGTTACCGTATTGTGTTATTTTTTGTCACCTTTTATTTATTGCTGGTTTGCTGAATGGTTGACCTGACGTGACAAGGTAACACAAAGAGCAAAACTGAGGTACAGGTGTTGAGGCAGCGATATCAATTTAGAGCTCATGGTATCTCCCTTCCCTCCTCCATCCTTCCCTCTTTTCCTCCATCTCTCCTTCCCTCTCGCCTCGACTCCTCAGCTAAACCAGTTCTCCTCCCTCTATCAATTTATTTCCCTTCCTCCTCTTTCAATCTTTACACTGCTTCCACCTTGCGTTCTGGCTTCAATTTTTTTTCATTTCTCTTGGGATTCTAAGCTTTTCTTTTTTTTCTTCTATGCTCCCTTGCAATAAGAATGAACTATAACTGTGTGTGTGTGTGTGTGTGTGTGTGTGTGTGTGTGTGTGTGTGTGTGTGTGTGTGTGTGTGTGTGTGTGTGTGTGTGTGTGTGTTGAATAAATCTTTCTGTAAATACATGTAATTTGGTTTATATTGATTCCAGGTTAGATAATTAATTGTGTAACATATTTCTTTCACTCGACCAAGTGACTAATAGGCTCATTTCCATTCTTTTTATAGGTGATATGCACCATAATTTATTACCACACACATACACGCACACACACATACTCACACATGCACACACACATACACACACGTATTCCCACACACATATATCCACATACATGCACACACATACGTACAAAAAGACACATTTCACAAAGCTTCAGAATCAGGTTTGCTCCCTTGCTCCTTGTTTATCAAAGCTGAGGTTTCTTCCTTAAGGGCACAGCATCTCTATACTTATTTGAAATAGGAGGCGGTGGTACAGTGGTCTAGCGCTCGGGTGAGCGAGCTTAGGGTCCCAGGTTCGAATCCCCAATATTCGCTGACCACTTAATCAAAATCCATGACTGTGGTTCCATGCATGTGCAAGGTAAAGGCTGTACGCAATTGACGATGAAAAAAAAAAAAATCCTATATCTTCTTCACTCCTTCCGTGGCTTGGTGAAGTGAGGTGACGGGATTTGTGAATATCATGTCAGTTAAAGCGCTTTTAATCTGCATAATTGATAATAATACTAACACCACGTGGGCGCTGGTCATGCCATCTTGGACTGACCACGCAGACCAGATCTCAAGCTTGTATGAATATTAACTCTGCACCTCAATAGATTCTCCTCGAGGTGTTGGAAGGTTAATCTATGAAGCAGATTTACTACTCGACTTGTAACAGGTAAAGAAGAGAGATTCTGAACGTTGCTGGTACGTGTGTGAGGTTTAAACTACATTCTCTCTCTCTCTCTCTCTCTCTCTCTCTCTCTCTCTCTCTCTCTCTCTCTTTCGGATCTAGTCCCAACTTGCATACGTTAGTCAACTGGTTCCAGCGCGGTGCTCAGCCATGCCATCGGTCAAAAGGTACCCGCCAGCCTTGCCTCTCTGATAACACGTATTGAGTGAGCGTTGTGCGTTATTATTTTGAAAAATTGTAGGAACTTGTATTAGTTAAGTATTTTTTGTACACTTTCTAAATAAGTGCATATTGCAAAACATGGTGTAATACCGCTTTTTACTTTGTCATGAAGCATACTTTGTACGAGTGAAAGTGTGACGGAAACACTGCAACTCACGGGTTAGTCAGTGACGGTGCGAGACTGTGCTGAGGCGACAATAGACGGGCTTTGTAGAGGTGGATGTTAGGAAAATGTTTCCAGCCTGTATTACAGCAACACAGACATACACACACATAAGGGTGTGTGTATGTGTGTGTGTGTGTGTGTGTGTGTGTGTGTGTGTGTGTGTGTGTGTGTGTGTGTGTGTGTGTGTGTGTGTGTGTATATATGTATATGTGTGTATATGTGTGTGGGGTGGTATGTGTGCTTGCGAGAGTGCGCGCCTGAAGTGCGTTTAGACATGGGTGTAAGCTTGTCTACAGAGGGGAGGGCGTGAGGAGGATGGGCCAAGTTGTGGAACTATTGGGCTCCTGAAGGCCGTTGAGGGCGGCCGAGGGGAGCGGGGGAAACCAGTGGACTGAACACGATTGGGACTGGTAGGCTCCACGTCCTGCCTTCCTCTATCCCTTGCCTGGCCGCTGTTGTCAGGGTGGCGAGCAGCTACTAAATGCTGAAGACCTGCAGGGAAGGGAATGGAATAAAAGGAAACTCAGTATTTGTATGGTATGAAACTGGAGGGTGTGCTAGTGTGCGATAAATTATATAGATACAACTATAAATATTAAACAAAACTAGTGATTTATGTGTGAAGGGAGAAAAGTTTGTTGATTGATTGGTTTAGAGCTGGCGAGGATACGGAACAAAGTGGCTTGATATCGTAGGTGCTGCCTCACATCAGTTATTATCGCACACATTGAAACCCAGAAACTATCACCTTACCGTCAAGGGATGAGGTGGAAGCAGAGGCTAAGATTATTTCAAACTGTTCCTGCTATTCTCTTTGGTATTTAAGAGGAGACAAAAGTTACCTGAGTGCTCCTTAGGTGGGCCTGGACGAGCAGGTCTCGAGGGGTTGCGCGTGCGGGGTGAGGGAAATTTTTAGGTCAAGGGAAAATGTTACTGATTAAGCCAATGCCAGTTTATGCCATTCTCTCTGCAATCACAGAGTGAGGATTGAATCATGCCTTTGTTTCTAAAATGTTGTCATGGCTAAAACGTCAACAGTCATTAAATAAGTTTTATTTGTCCTCTTTGCTGAAAAAAAAATGTGTTCATGATAATGTCAAGGACAAAACCAGACTGTTTAAATAGCTAGTGTGGATCATCACGCATACTTAACAATGGACAATTTTAGAACGATAGAAGACATTACAAGTGAGTGGTAGGAGGAGAGTATCTTTGGAAGGTCAAAACAAAGATAAAAAGACAATGTGGATTAACTGCATCTATTGTGTGCTTTTTGGGGCGATGCTGCTCACTGCATTCCACTTGATGCAAAGCCTTATTGAAGAGTATTGAGAGAGAGAGAGAGAGAGAGAGAGAGAGAGAGAGAGAGAGAGAGAGAGAGAGAGAGAGAGAGAGAGAGAGAGAGAGAGAGAGAGAGAGAGAGAGGAGAGACAGAATATTTCATGTATGTAGACAGTTTCTGAATAGGTCTCTTTATGAAATCTTTATTGAATTCAATGGTTAATTAAGAGGAAAAAATGTGATTATTGTGCATTAATCATGCAGAGAATAGAACGTACCTTCATGTAACGGAAAAGGGATATATTCATGAATTCATCAATTAATATTTATGCTCAGACAAATATCCACACACTTGTCATGGCAAAGCACTCCGCCTGAGCCCACAAGGGCAATAATTAGGTTATGTCCTGCTAATCTGTCACACTTGCTCATGTATTAAAACTTAATCCAATTTGCTGTTGTGTTTATAGTCGAACAATCATGTTACTGGGCGACACAAAATGGTGAATGAATCGTCATTATAGGTTCATTTTCTCCCCTTAACATCATTATGATGTTGTATTGCGGGGGCGGGTTCCACTGATCAGTGAGAGAGAGAGAGAGAGAGAGAGAGAGAGAGAGAGAGAGAGAGAGAGAGAGAGAGAGAGAGAGAGAGAGAGAGAGAGAGAGAGAGAGAGATGCTGTTGGTGAGGGATAAGTGCATTTTTCGTTGAGATCAAGTAATTTTTCAAAGCCTTTTCACATCACTATGTATTACTTGCTTTTCTTTCTGAAGAGGCTTTTTGCAAAAATAATTCGCAATTATTATTGTTCTCCACAAAGGATTCTGTATTATAAAAGTGTCAGTAACACACATGGTAAGGAGACAGTGCTGAACTACATGGAGGCGAGTGTGTTCAGATGGTAAGGTGGCCACTCGGCCCCTTACGAGGGTGATGTATATACAACAGTTGAAGGCCACAGAATACCAGTCTTCAGATGTAGTGTACTACAACTACTAATGTATGATGAGCTTCAGATAGACATGACAATGATCAAAGATAACTAATACTGATATCCAGGTGATGAAATAGGTAAACGGATATCAAATTTGTTTTTGTTCAACGCATAAACTTAATTTTAATTCTTTTTGATTCAAGTACATTCTTTGTACAGAAAAAATATTAATACTGCTTACTGGAGTATACAGAAAGCTAGTAGTTAAATAAGGTTATATAACGTTTCAATCTTGAAGGTGTTCAGAACGGTCTTGTTCAGTTAAAGGGTTTTGCTTTATGTAGCAGAATACCATCTTGAAATGAGTCTCGAGCCTTGCATCACGCGTGTTCCTTTAGCATTGAATGACATCGCTACACTGGTTCAATGCTAAGACCTTTCTGTCAGCGTAGTAGGGAAAGTTAGGGAGAAATCCAGACGTCCAGTGTATCACCCGCCACTCATCAGTCGCCTGTAACGGACATTGCGGCCAAAATAAAAAAAAACAGCTGAGGGATTTGTTTTCTTGTTTGTAATTTAGAAGCGGCCACTGGACCTAGAGTGACTAGTCTTCTAGACTTCTTCAATCGGCAACGTCTTTTCAGAAAACCTAAGATCTTGATCACCTTCCCCTGTCCCTCCAATAGTGACCAACAAAAGTTGTTGATAGAAATCCTTGACGCTGAAGTCAAAATATTATCAGTCAAAATGTACTCAATTATTATTAGTTATCATTGAAAACTAGTGCTGATACACACATATATATATATATATATATATATATATATATATATATATATATATATATATATATATATATATATATATACATACATATAAATTAGCGCCTCAGTCACTTCTGACTACGAATCCGCTGGCCCAGCTGTTCATCCTCCTAAACGGTTTGGTCGATAAATAAGTACCCAGGGAAACCTGGGGAAGGTAAACTACGAAAACTTAGATGTCACATTGGCCCTGTGTCTGGGGTAACGGAATACTTTCCACCACAAGCTCAAAGGCGTATGTGACTGGAGATGAGTGGCCGTAGCTACGCGCAGCTACACCGTATAACCCAACGTTACCTTTACCTTGAGTATATATATATATATATATATATATATATATATATATATATATATATATATATATATATATATATATATATGATAGAGTTGCTTGCTATGAAAGTTTTATTTTTTAAGGGAAATAGAAAATATCAGTCAACACAACACAGGGCAGTGTTTGGATATCTGCGACCATTTGCTTCTGCGAATATCTACCAAGCAATCTAGTTATCTATCTACCTATTTGTCTACCTACCTATTTTCTTATCTGCATAATTACTTACATCTACTTAATTACCTATACGTATTTACCTATCAATGCATCTCCATAACTACCTCCCTCCCTTACTCTTTCCCTCCCTCCGTCCCTCTCTCCGGTCTTACTTACATAAATAAATGCATACATCATTGCAGTAGCTAACCTTATTCTATTCTCGTTTCTCCTCTTTGTACTGTCCTCGCCCTCCTTCTGCCCCTTCCCTCCTCCCCAGTTATGGTTCTCTGCCGCTCCTTACCGCAAGAGACCTTAGCGAGGCGCCACAAGGTTACTAATATCAAAAGTTGTAATATCAGTTTTAAGCTTGGAGGCGGAGCGTCGCAGCGGGTGGACTCGTAAATATCACCAAACAATTCCCACAAGACAGTTTTGCCAAGAAGAACTTTTATGTTTTAACTTTGAACTGACTTGCTGCTGTGTTTTCCATGCTACAGAGAGAGAGAGAGAGAGAGAGAGAGAGAGAGAGAGAGAGAGAGAGAGAGAGAGAGAGAGAGAGAGAGAGAGAGAGAGAGAGAGAGAGAGAGAGATAACACTCTGATCGTGAATTTAACAATGCATTACAATCTGGTGGCCACCGCGAAGTATGAAGTAACGGCAACACATTAATTAATTTGAAATAGGCTTTTAGAACTAAATTATTTATTGTTGTGTTTCCTTTACATCGTGTACTTAATTGTTCTCCTTATTGTCATTCATAGTGTAAGGATATATTGGGATTTCTGGTTACTTTAATTAATACCACTCATAATCGATATATATTAGAACAACAAAAATAATAACAACAACAACAACAACAACAACAACAACAACAACAACAGCAACAGCAACAGCAACAACAATAACTATTTCTTCTACTACTTCTACTACTACTACTTCACTATTACTATGCTACTCTCGCTGCTACTAATGTGGATTTATTTATGGATTAATTAATATTCAGTTTTCCAAAAGTAAAATGACGTAATAAGCCCAAGAAAGTATTAATATTTTATGTTCTCCAATTCTTATTCCCTGCGAATTTGGTCCATTTTACTGTTTGGAAAATAAATTAAAAAAGAATGTATGTTGGTTGTCGGAAATTTCCTGCAAAAACTCTCACTCCATTTCCTGTGCATCTCTGATCTGTACCCTGAAATCTCTTAATTCGGGTAATTGTTTTGTATTTTTATGGGTACCTAATTTGTTTTCTAGCTGAGTAGGTCCACTCATCTCTCTCTCTCTCTCTCTCTCTCTCTCTCTCTCTCTCTCTCTCTCTCTCTCTCTCTCTCTCTCTCTCTCTCTCTCTCTCGATATATTGGTCAACGATTGCTTCTTTTAGCTGCTGAATGGCTGTGGTTATGGTGTATTTAGTGATGGTGTTGGCCGTGGAGGAAGGAATGTGTTAATGGTGAATGGTGGGCCTGACGTATAGGTTAGGTTTAGTGGTGGTAATGGAGGTGGTGAACGATAATAATGTTACTTGTATTACCATTGATGAGGTAATTTTATATATTTATTTATTTATTTTTGTAATGAGTAGATGATGGAAAAAAATCTATCGTGGACTTGCTACGAGCTAGATTAAAAGTAAAAGCGACATAGAATACTTGAGGTAAAAGGAGATATTTACTTATTAGAATTGCATAGTATTAGTGTGTGTGTATATGACGGTCATACATACTTTGTCTTGAGGCACCAATACACTGCATATCCAAGGCTGCCACAGTTGCCTCACGTAGGTCTGATCTCAGTTGTAAATTTGCCTGGAAAGATGGATGGATGGATTAATAGTTGAGTTTGCAAAGTGTCAGGTGCTTATCTTACTTAGTTGTCCAGTGCAGGCGGTGTGTTCGTAGACAAGAATGATGATATTGTTTGCCGTTGTACTGGCACGGATAGGTATAGGCGCGGTGAATCGGAGTACCTGGAGTTAAGCGTCTGGAAGCTGATTTATTGATTGACCAATGATTTATTCCGCGGCGGCGCAATATTTAAGGTCATAATGGAGCAGGAAGATGAGCGTCTCTTGAGCTCTTGAGTCTGTGGTGGATAAGACTTCCTTACCTCGAGGCATAGTACCGCCTCTGACGTCTGAGCTTCACTATTTACCTTTGGTTTACGTTGGTATTTATTTATCGAACAATCAACAAGGAATGATGAACAGGTGGATTAAATCTTCCCAAACTTTCCCCAGCTTTGTACTCGACCCAAGGGAACCGGATGATGAATAGATGTTTTAACTACCACTCCACGGAGGCACTGATAAGGAAGGAAAGTTTGTATATTTAACAAATACTAACTAGAAATGTTATAGTTAAGTCAAATGATAAAACCAAGATAAAAGTTGTTAGTTGAAAATATTTTGATTCCTCACCTCCATCCCTTGTGAACCCGCCGCTCTAGCCAGTACTATTGGTTCCTTTGAAAAAATTAAAATGTTTTACTCATTGACCTTTCAGTTCTTCAAACTTAGTCATATTATAATTCATGATGACATTTAACAGTAAAGGTAGGCAGTGGCCATGTCTTTGCCTCACCTTTTTTTCTCCTCCGTGTTGAGAACTTTCAGCACCTCGCCTTCCATTTCCATAATTCATCGGCGTCGATCCAAGGTCTTGGTGGAGGTTACGTGGTGCTGGGGAGTTGACGCAGGCCGATACTCTGTCCCAATATTTTTACCTGTTCTTTTGTGACATTCTGTTTTAATATTTCATACAACCATGAAGACCTTGATCGAATATGAATATGCATCTGCCATCTCTATTAAAAAAACAAACGCACAGATAAACCTTTAAAAAAATGTTCAGAGGTGGAAAAAATTGTATAGATAAAAATTAGTATATAATGGTCATGGCCGAATTTGTAGTGGGCAGAAGGCATGGCCCTCCCCAAGGCTTAACCACCAGCCCACGACGAGCACCACACTATGAAGTCAATTGCTTAGTGATGAGCAAGGAGAGGCGTTATGGCCTCCTCAAACTCCAAGGCACGTTGTTGACTCCTAGATAGCGGGAGGGTTAGTGCGGGCTTACTGGAGCGAGCGAATTGCTGTGGTGTGAAGTGGTGCCTCTGCTGCTGGAAGGGAGTGACGGCAGGGGATAAGGTGAGACAGTGTGGGGCTCCCTCTCGCTCTCTGGAACACGACGTTAAAGTGACACTGACGAATGAACTTTTCTCTTCACTTACCATTTAACGGCAACGCACACTGACGCTTTCCTTCAGGAGTGCGTAACTGCTACTTCAGCATTCACGGAACTTTTAAATGTGAACCAGAAGGTGATGTGTCCCTGCTGGTTTTCATCACCATGTAAACGTTTTCCATTCTATTGTCGATTTTCGGAGAGTATTTGTATGTTAATCACCAATGAATAATTAGAACTTCCTTGAACGAATGTGCTCTTCTGTTAATATATTGTAGTACTTGTGAACTATATCCAATCATTTGTATAAGTTAAGTTTTAAAATATTCACCTTGTCATATAGGATTTTGTAGGATTTTATGTATCATTGTAATGATGATGATGATGATGATGATGATGATGATGATGATGATTATGATGATGATGATGATAATAATGGTAATTATATAATTATTGTTATTATAATAATTATTACTATTGTTATTATTATTATTGGAAATATATATATATATATATATATATATATATATATATATATATATATATATATATATATATATATATATATATATATATATAGAGAGAGAGAGAGAGAGAGAGAGAGAGAGAGAGAGAGAGAGAGAGAGAGAGAGACACAGAGAGAGAGAGAGAGTTGCGTTAGTGTTTTTTTAATTTTAATATTTTGAAATGACATCCTGAAACTATCCTTCTCATAAAACTAGTTTATATTGTACTCTGCTTTACGGTTATGATGACGTCACTTAGTGCAGCTCATGGAGAACTATGGCAACTCCTTAAGACAAGAAATACAGTGTGAGTGTTGCCTGCCGCGTCCTCCTATGAACCTGCAGAGTGTGTTGACGGATGTCTCCACTACCACAATTAATAACACGGACAGACTTTTCTCCTCACATTCATATTTAACGCCAAATAATAATTCTTAATCCCCTGTATGTTTCTGAAGTTTCAGAAGATAGTCATAATCTGCATCGAACTGCATTGCGAAGCCGATTCACTTAAAGTTCGGTCGTTGAAGCATCGGAGTAAAGTTATCCTGAATAAACAAGCGGTGAACTTCCATCATCAGTGTTAAAGATTCATCATGTGTGTTATCTCAGTCACGGACATATACACTCATACTCACACGCACAAACTTACTGCCATGCTTTCGAATAAATTCAGAAAACACTTCCCTACTTCCGGAACATCGTTTGAACCACCTGTGAATCAGTACCGTTTGGTGTCCGGAGCCTTAGCTGCCCGTGTGAGGAGTTAGTTTGTGAGCTGAGTGTGGCGAGGGTGGTGTGCTTAGTGTGTTGTATCGTACTCCTTAAAAGCTGCGGCGTGCCCTTATCACTGCTTCATCAGGTAAGTCGTTATATATTAATTGTGTGTGTGTGTGAGTATGTGTGTGAGTGTGTGTGAGAGTGTGTGTGAGTGTGAGTGTGAGTGTGTGTAGCGAGCAGTTTGGGTATGCTAGTTGAGTGGTTTTGGGGGTCATGGTCACCCAGCATGTCTATTTACTTAATTACTATTATTATTATTATTATTATTATTACTACTTGTGGTGGGCGCTGCAAGAGTACTAAACTCTATTCAAAAATCGCAGGCGGACGATGCCCCGCCTTTCCTGCCCCCTCACCCTAAGAATGGCTGCTGATGTGGCACCGCAGCTAACCTAACCTCACGTTTTTACTCCTGTCTACTCTTGCTGTGAGCCGCGGAAACCTCCAAATCTCATGAAAATTGTTACATTGATGTTTTAGGTCATGCTGAACACGAATCTGGACTTATTTTCATCATTACCCCCCCCCCTCCTTAACCCCTTTCTCCCCCCTTAACCCCTTCAGGTATAGGGTAGAAGGTTTTTAGCTACTGCCGTTAAAACTGTGTCATACATGAAAACTTTTTGAACTAATATTACTGTAAATTGGAATATCTAAAAGTTTTATTGAAGTCATTTTTCACATATCTATGACGGTAAGGAATTTTTTATTTTGTGGTCCGAAAATGTCCACCAGAATTGATGTCGAATATGTTTTTGCCATTTTACTACGAAACTATTACTATTACAGGAAAAAGGATTATATACAAAGTTATGCAGCTTGAAAAGATCTATCGATTGGTGTCATCATCTTTCCAATATCTATTACACCTTTGGAGAAAAGTTAATTATTGTGAACAAAATTAATGTTTTCTTTGTTCAATTCTTACATCTATACTTGTGTTCCAATTCCATATCACTATAGCTCAAAAGAACGGTCGTGTCCTGCTCTTTCTTTTATACTCTATACTCTTTTTACGTAAACCTCATAGTTTTCGAGTTATCTCAAAATACATGATTTCTGCCAAAAAATCTAAGGTGGTACCCTTGGAAATTTCATGAAAATTTCCATACCTTGGAATTTCATAAAAATTTGTACATAAAGGTTTTCGGTCATACTGAAAACGAATCTGGACTCAGTTTCGTCATTACTATAATATCAAACATTAAAAAAATATATATATAAAAAAATAAGAGATACAGGAAATAATTTCCTTATTCCCGTTACCATCACCTCATATTCATTATTATTATTATTATTATTATTATCGTATTTATTCATCATTATGGTGATGGTGGTGGTGGTGGTGAGGGAAATTCTTACAACAATTTAATAGATAAAGATAATAATAATGTGTGTGTGTGTGTGTGTGTGTGTGTGTGTGTGTGTGTGTGTGTGTGTGTGTGTGTGTGTGTGTGTGTGTGTGTGTGTGTGTGTCAATACCTAATGAAAACATATAACTATACATATACTTATGGTATTAAAATTTTGATTCTCTCTCTCTCTCTCTCTCTCTCTCTCTCTCTCTCTCTCTCTCCTCTCTCTCTCTCTCTCTCTCTCTCTCTCTCTCTCTCTCTCTCTCTCTCTCTCTCCCCCTCCTCCCCCTCCCTCCCTCCCTTGAGACCAGAGGTCAGGCCTTATAATCCTCCATCGTTTTGGTGACCGGGCGCTGTACCAAGGCCCGTTTAGCTACCTCTGTCGCTCAGTTTTTTTTTCCATCACTCATAATTGCCTTCCAGATCGCATTATACTGATATTTTTTGGCACTTATTGTTAGCAAATTTATTCACGATGACATTTTAGTTTCCTTTTTGAAGTATAAGACTTCATACAAGGAAATATTAAGGAAACAATGAAGTGATATCAGGTGTCTAATTTTTCACGACACTCAGCCTGTCACTGTCAACCAATTATCTAGTACGGTGTGTTGATGGCCAGCCTCTTACCCCAGTAGGAGTGGCATCCTCCGCCTTCGATTTTTGTATAGAGTATAGCACCCTTATCATCAGCATCATCATCATCATCTCAGAACATTATAGAGGTCCAAGGTATACGGTGTAATGTCATACTTTGTGTGAGTGTGGTTCCAAGGTGACGTGGGGCTCAGTGTGGGTGTGATACGGTGTGGCGTGGGCTCAGTCTACATAGGACTTGGCTACGGCACAGTAGGAAACAAGTGGTGTGGGTACAGTGTGGCGCACGGCTTAGTGTAGGACCTGGTTACGATGTTTGTGGCCGTGGTTTGCAGGTCCCCGAAGCAGTGGCATTTGCAGCAGCGAGGGCCATCACGCCTGGCCCAGCACAGCGGCGGTCACGTAGCGAGCAGCACCGATAAAGGGCCAAGGGAGACGCACCTATAAGATCGAACGGAACAGATGGCGATAGTGTGTTTGGAAATGCTTGTGTTGCGGCGACTGAAGGCAATCACGATTAGTCACGGCGATATAATGGTCGCCGCTCTTGATATTAGTCTCCAATTTCGCCCGAACTTCGCCTCATCTTGCAACTGCTCGCTTGTGTGCACTTCCGGCTCCTGCTTTGGGTCAGATACGGGGTTCTGTATATGCCGGTCATTCTGCTGGTCACAGCATCGCTTGTGTGGGCAGGAAGGGACACACACACACACACACACACACACACACACACACACACACACACACACACACACACACACACACACACACACACACACACACACACTGTAATTAAGTGTAATCGACTATTTTGATTGTGCATGCAGTTCTAAGATTATTCTGCCGATGCTTTCGCTGCTTGCAGTATCGAGGACACCATGTTTCTGGATAAATGTGTTGGGAAAACAAATAATTGTGAATGAAAACAAGTGCAGACGAGTCACACCTGTTTCTCCGGGTCACAAAAATGGACATTAAATCTTAGTGTCAGCTGAAAGCCTGTCAGCTAGACTGTTGAGTATGGATGATGAAATAAAGGTAGAGGGAGAGAGCAGCGAAGGAAACACTTTTGTCGAAAACATTTGGAAGTAATTTTAAATGGACGTCATTCGAGGAGATTAGACATGTGGAAGAAGAAGATTTGGTTTAATCCTCACGCACGCACGCACACACACACACACACACACACACACACACACACACACACACACACACACACACACACACACACACACACACACACACACACACACATTTATATACATATATATATATATATATATATATATATATATATATATATATATATATATATATATATATATATATATATATATAACCATTTAGAGAGAAAAGAGAGAGAGAGAGAGAGAGAGAGAGAGAGAGAGAGAGAGAGAGAGAGAGAGAGAGAGAGAGAGAGAGAGAGAGAGAGAGAGAGAGAGAGAGAGAGAGAGAGAGAGTCGATAGGGGAGGTAGGAAAAACAAGGATGAAAGAAGGGAGTGAAAAGGGAAGAGGGAGGTGAGTTACGGGCAGAAGCCACTGGGGAAGTCGGTGGTTCCCGTTTGTTGATGGTAAGGGTGTCTGGCGCGAGGCACGGCTCAGGCTGGCTCTGCTTTGTTTATCTTGTCAGGTCTGGTAATTTTTTATTTCTTTTCGTATTATAGATTTTTGAACACCAAAACATACGTACTTATTGTGTGATGTTTTCCTTTTCAGGATAATGTGTTGTATCATTCCTGTTTGCTGAGTTGGACAGTCTTCCCCGGACAACAACATTGTGGTAAGTACGATTACTTTACATACGTCTTTAAAATATTTTTTTTATTATATCTTTTCTTGAGAAATGTAATATATAAAACCCCTCGAGTGTGTTTCCTTCACTGCGTTTGTTGTACTTCTGCAATTCAGTAACAGAGTTTATGTGTTCCTCGTTTCGTGAAGACGGTAACAGCCGCAGATTCACTCACCCACTAAGCCGCCGACGGGAAGATACCACTAGGCCGGCCGATATCGATGCGCTTAATGACTATCTGGTTACAGAAGACGCCGATTTCTTAGCTTCCGCCTATTGGCTTCGTTAACCTGCTCTTCAGCGAGAAATGGTGTGGCGGAAGGCTGGAGGAGAGAGAGAGAGAGAGAGAGAGAGAGAGAGAGAGAGAGAGAGAGAGAGAGAGAGAGAGAGAGAGAGAGAGAGAGAGAGAGAGAGAGAGAGAGAGAAACAAAAAAGAGATACGAGACGAGACGAGACGAGACGATGTAAAGCAACAAACAAAGAGAGAAAAACTACCAAGGGATTACAGACGCAGGATAACGATGCTTCTTCGTTTATAAGTAACATAATCACTGCTGCAGGTGCTGAGAAAAAGTGTTTTGAGGAAGGTGTTTCAGCCACATTATTGTTTTCTTTGTTTGCTTTCCTGGAATAAGGTGTGTCGAACAAGAAAAAAATACGAGTTTTTCAAAGGCTTGTGCGTGACGCAGCGACACGACAAAAATGAGTGAGTCTTTCACTTGTTAAATGAAGCAGCGAGTGTTCTTGATGACTCTGTTTTTGTGATGTAACCTTTCACTTCACTTGATAACTGTTCTATTTGTATTTCACTATACTATTTGGACATTATCTGACGTCAATAGAAGATACAAGAAACACGTCAGATTTACGAGTATCAAACGTTAGTATAGAAAATGGTTTCCACACACTCTTTACGTGACACTTGCAGTAGTTCCAATGCTTCTTATTTTCTTCACGCATCAAAATAAGGTGGTATAGAGACGGTGAAGGAAGGAAGCATAATGGTGTGTGGAAAGGAAGCAACGGGGTGGTGAGGGAAGCAGAGATGGAGTATGTGTGGAAAAAAAGGTGATGATAATTATTTATGACTCCCAAATTAGAAACGTGAAGGAAAATTACAAAATCTTAGTTAGACCAGGTTTTGTGTTGGACAGAATAGATGACGAACGAATTACATTGTTTATGAGTGAATACTAACAAGGTGAGGTGGTAGTGTGAGGGTCCCGTTGTTATCGAATGTGTGTTTGTTGATCCTGATAACACAAACGTTATTATTGGTTGCAATATTCGTAGGGTTATGTCGGTAATCGTGTTAATTAATAGATATACGATGCCAAGTAATTGGTTACTGAGGGACAGGGCGAGGGTAAAGCAAATAGAAACAGGGGGAGACGAGGGTATATGAAAATGAAAAGACAGCTAAATAATGAAGACAAACGAGGTAAGAGTGAACGGGAAATTTAATAAAAAAAAGGGAGACGGATATACAAAGAGAATTTCAGATAGCTAGAGACAGAGCAGACAGAAAATTAAACAAATGCAAGGAAAAAGAAATACATCTATGAATGAATAAGGAACCCCAGTTAGGAAAACAAGGGAGTATTGGAAGATGAATAATGAAACATGGAGGAGAGGATGCGACTAGAGGGAGACACGAGGAGCACTGTGAGGGTAGCTTGAGAGAGAGAGAGAGAGAGAGAGAGAGAGAGAGAGAGAGAGAGAGAGAGAGAGAGAGAGAGAGAGAGAGAGAGAGAGAGAGAGAGAGAGAAAAAAAAATAGATGAAATAAAAGTAAATATACAAAAGGAAAAAAATGTATAAGTAGTGGAGAGAAAAACGCAGGTTACAAAAAAAAAAAAAAACAAGAAAAAAAAACTGACGAGTGTAATGATGTATTTTAGCAGTAGGATGAGATAAGGAAGCAAGCTGATTAGAAGGGAGTTAGTAGGAAGAAATAAATGTAGGTGTAAAGGGAAGAAAGATGCGGAAGGAGACGCACAAAGGTAGGAAAGAGACATAGAGCGGCTCACCACGCCCCATCCGTCAACACACAGCCTGAAATGTTTATTTTTGTTAAACACTCAACGCCTGTCTCAAACCTCTCCCTTCTTCCCTCTCTTCCCTCTCTTCCCTCTCTTCCCTTCCTTCCCTCTCTTCCCTTCCTTCCCTTCCCTTCCCTTCTTCCTTCCGCTTTACTCCTCCTCCTCCTCATCATTACCTTAATTTTCTCCTTCTCTCCTTTATTTTTTCTTCTTTTTTTCCTCTATCTCCTCCTCACTCGCGCCTTTTCTCTTTCCTCTCTCCATCTTCCGTATCTCTTCATTCTCTTCCTTCTTCTCTCCATTTCTTCCGTCCTTTGTCTTTCCTTCATTCTGTCTTTCTTCTCCACTCCTCCTCCTCTTCCTCCTCCTCCTCTTCCTCCTCCTCCTCTTCCTCCTCCTCCTCTTCCTCCTCTTCCTCCTCCTCCTCCTCCTCCTCCTCCTCTTCCTTCTAGCACTGCTATCATCTTCCTCGTTTTTATTAAACTGTTTCAGTAATATTTTTTTCTCTTCCCTCTGTATGCTGTCTCATAATCTCTCTCTCTCTCTCTCTCTCTCTCTCTCTCTCTCTCTCTCTCTCTCTCTCTCTCTCTCTCTCTCTCTCTCTCTCTCTCTCTCTCTCTCTCTCTGTCCACCGAGTTCTTTGTTGCCTGGCTCTATTTCGGTTATATTTTTCTTCTGACATTTTCTACTCTTCACATTTTATAGCCATTTGCATCTTTCATCGGTAGTGTACATGAATACTTAACGCAGCCTCAGTTTGTATATTATCAATATATATTTGTTCATCAACTACTAACACATTCATTCGTGCTTCCTTTTCTTTTTTGTTCTGTTGTAGTACATTTTCTAGGTAATTGTAACTTTTTGATGCATTTTGAACTTAAAATGACTTGTTGACTCTTTTTAGGTGGAAATAACGTAGTAGAAAGGCCTCGAGCACACACACTCGTGAGACTCGGCTTGATTCCTACTTAAGACCTTGGGACCTTGGGACACCCACATGTTCCTTGCTGGCTGAACCTTTCATGGCAGATAACAGAAACACACAGCGGGTGCCATGAGCTAGCTTTTAGGTCACCTGTTAGGCTGAGTGCAAGTACATCTACCTTCATCATACTCGTTGTGTTTGGAGTATTACGTATCATAGCAGCTATGTACGTCGTGAGGTGAAATGAATAGACGCAAGTTGTTACGAGGCACATGTCCACCGCCATCCTAGTGGCAGGGAATTTTTTGTTGTACACCTAATTGCATTTCATAACAATTGGAAGTTCGAAAAATGATTTTTATGTAGTTGGTCTCTGACAGCCACAACATGTTCCGTGGCAGCACTGCATGCAATGCAGAAAATCCCTCGTTAAGAAACATGGTCTATGGCCACCTGAGACACAAAGGCCTGGGCTGAGGCGTCAGTCATTTAAGTTGAGCCGAAGAGGTCGACCAGGAATCAGAAGTCCGCTCGTGTCTGGATCCACTGGAAGCAGGACGCTGCGAAGGCGAGATTCACACCACTCACACCAACCTGTAGTTTTCAAGCTCATATACCAGACTCGACTCTGTGTCCTCATGATACTTTTAAGGGAAAAAAATGTATGCGTCTATCTTCAAATTTAATTTGTGCATCCAATAACTTGAAATATTGTGTTGGTTTTGCTTGACAACGGTGAAAAATTGAATTTTCGGAGGTGATTCAAAATTGGAAAAAAATGTTGGTACTGTTGCATACGACAGAATGGTCACACGTGACGGACACACGCGACACGTTAGGTCACTATAGGTTTAGTCCCGCCAGTTTCCGATCTATTCCTGTATTGCTCCCGTAGCGTATACCGTGTAGGCTAGTATTGTATTTATGAAGCAGTTGTGATAGTAGTGTACGTAGTGTTTGTGGTATAAGTAGTATTATTACTATTATTATTTTTCTTCTTATTATTTTTCTTCTTCTTCTTCTTATTATTATTATTATTATTATTATTATTAGTAGTAGTAGTAGTAGTAATAATAGTAGAAAGGGTATAGTATATAATCATCAGTAATAGGTATCATTTAATATTGACGTTTGATAAAGAAAAATACTAACCTTTGAATCGTTCATGTACTGCATACAGGCTTACCTTGGGTGTTTCATTGTCTTGTAGCGTTTCAAGGTTCACAACCAAAACTAAGGAACGCCAGTCCTTTATGCACCATTTGTCATGTTCCCCTGCAACCTTCCTCGTCCCTCATGGCACAGTACAAAGCAAAATGCAGTGCTGTATTCTTTTTTCACCCCAAAACCCCTCCCAACACACACACAGGAACAATCTGAGGCGAGACTATCAATATAGAGAGTATTCCTGAAGGTGCGGATTTATTCATCCCATCCTTTATTTTATGCAATACCCGGAGGCAAATTTTCTCTTTGCGCGTCCACTGAAGACTTCTGAATGCTGCATTGTTTTTCTCTTTCCATGCAGTGATTAAAAATGTGTGTGTGTGAGAGAGAGAGAGAGAGAGAGAGAGAGAGAGAGAGAGAGAGAGAGAGAGAGAGAGAGAGAGAGAGAGAGAGAGAGAGAGAGAGAGAGAGAGAGTACTGTTATCCCAACCGGCCTGATGTTTACTAAAAGCAGATGGCCACTCCCCTTCCCTCGCACAAGCTTACCTACCATACCCCACGCCACACCCTCCCTTGCTTCCTTGTGCCACCTTCTTCCTGCTGAAAGGTCAAGTTCTCCCTTCCCGCCACGCCCTGATGACCTCGGCTTTCTTTGCCCTTCTTAACCTTGTGTGAAAGAGGTACAGTTAGCACCCGGCTCTAGGAATGGAGGTGAAGCATCTTATTTTTTTTTTTGGTTCTGTTTTAATGTTCTTGTTCTTGTGGATTTATTTGGAGAGAGAGAGAGAGAGAGAGAGAGAGAGAGAGAGAGAGAGAGAGAGAGAGAGAGAGAGAGAGAGAGAGAGAGAGAGAGAGAGAGAGAGAGAGAGAGAGAGAGAGAAAGAGAAAGAGAGAGAGAAAGAGAGAGAAATAAATAAATAAAGAAAACAGATTGATCCAAATAGACCCACATCCCTTAATAAAAAAGTGAAAAGAACATGTCACTTAACTCTCTATGTTCTCCACACTTGATAACGGCCGCCGCTAGGATGCCGCCGCCGTGTTAGGATGCGTCGTTCCGGTAATAAATGAGGCTCACGTAGTTTCTTGACGACTTCAGAGCGCGCCAAGTTAGGGACGGCAAGTTAGGTTACCACGGAAGAAAAACAGAGTTACAAGTTGCCAGGTGCTGCGGCAGGCGGCTCTCATGTATTCCTCTTTGCTACTGGCCGCCTTCCCCCAACCCCTTCCCGTCCGTTCCTCGACCCACCGACGGGCAATAATCAATAACAATATGCAGTATCGGGGATTCCTTTGCGGTGATCGTCGCTATGGTCGGTCAGACGGGAACCAATCCAGGGCAGGTCATGGCGGTGGGTGTTACGATGGTGTAATGAATATAGAGTGGCGGGAGCAGAGCGGGGGTAGGGAGGGGCTGATGGAGGAAGACGGGGAGAAGGGGACGAGGGAGGAATACCGAAGGGAGGCAGAGAGGGGCGGCGGAGTGGATGTAGCGAGAGGTGGGCTGAGAAGGGGATATTATTGACATGCAAATTAACATAGCTATAGTTACGTCTGATGCCTATGATTAATGATAATAATAGTAATAATAATAATGATAATAATAATAATGATGATAATAATAGTAATAATAATAATAATAATAATAATGTTAATTGTATAAAGAAAATAACAATAACAATAATATAAGCAATGTTGTGACATGTATTCATTAGCATGGCATTAAATCGTATGTAACCAGCATTGTAAGAGGGTCTAATTAAATCGGCGCGTCTTGGTACAGGAGGTAACGAGGAATAACAAGAAATAAAGGATGCATTAATTGTTTATTGGATTTAAAATAATTACTATCTACGTCTGCAGTGAGTTAGAGCGAGAAGCTGCAGGGTGTGTTGCCCGCTACTGAGGGAGCACTGTTATACAATACGTTCACACACACAAGAAGAGAAAAAAAATACACACACACACGTACAGACACAGACACACACACAAGTTGCGATGCTTTGTGTACAATTAAAAGGACTACCATCCATGTGTGTGGTTCTTGCATTATTAATAAAAGAATAAACCGTATAACAGGTATTAACGCAAACATATATACTTAAGTCTACCTGTGTGCAGCTACCTGTCTTGATTCATTAAGTCAGGTGGCAAAAAATATGTAATAATCTTCCTTGGTGGCAGGTAATTTTTGACCTGAAGCCTTTTATGGTAGAGATAAGAGCACGGTGCCCTAAACTAGCTCATGTCAGAAACTGTACGCGAGGGTGGCCGGGGAGAGAGAGAGAGAGAGAGAGAGAGAGAGAGAGAGAGAGAGAGAGAGAGAGAGAGAGAGAGAGAGAGAGAGAGAGAGAGAGAGAGAGAGAGAGAGAGAGAGAGAGAGAGAGAGAGAGAGAGATTTTATTCCATATATGTGTGTGTGTGTGTGTGTGTGTGTGTGTGTGTGTGTGTGTGTTTGCTTGTGTGTGTTTATGTGTGCGTAGGTGCTTGTGTGCGTGTTGTGAAGTCCGACCGAGAGCTTAAGAAACATGAAGGAAAATGCTGCTGCTGCTCAACAAAGAAACGCGTCGAAATGGAATGTTCATTATTGGAGGTTCTCTCTCTTTGTGGGTCCTTGTCGTATGAAAGAGGGAAAGCAGACGCTCTCTGGCAACCCACACCAAGACTTGTAAAAGACAGAATGACAGGCAGAAGATGTTAATACACCAAGCGAGTGACAATGTTATCAATGGTCCATGAGGAGGATCGAACATTTCCTCGGTGAATATATGTATTTGTATGTTTGTCTACCTCGTCCCACTCTTTTCTAACTCCTCTCTCTCCATCAGTGAACAATATCTACCTACATATACGCCTGTTTATCTATATCGGAATGAAATGTAGTAGCATGTATTGTATGTGAATTTCTATTATGTATTTGTTGACTAGGAGTAAAATAATCGACGTAGTTGTCAAGTTCAGTACAATTGAGCTCTGGAAACAATGGGCCACATTGGGAATTGTAGATTATACAACGCCTTTGCTGCAGGTGTTTCCCTCTACAGTCCTCGTCTATGTGTGCACCCCAGAGGCCTGCATGGAGGGGGGGGGGTACACTGTAAGCGTCACATGGGGCTCGCAACACAGATAAAAAAAACTAAAGGAGTTTCCCAGCTAATCCACCTAGTTTTTCGAACGTATTTTGCACTAAACTTCAATACATTAGAGCGGCGGAAGAGTGTTCAGGCGGGAACTCTGTCCTGGGTGCACGTTTTTGAGCGCGCTAACTTTGCTGGAGGGAAAGTAGGTATAAGAGGGGATGAAATACAGCCGCCACCACCATCACTACCACTACCACCTTAGCTCCGCCTTTACATCACTATCACCGTTACTACCATCACTGCCACCACCATTCACCATCCTCACCGCCACCACCACCACGCCACCGTCCCACCATCCTTACAATAACCACCACCATGACTCAAAACAACATCAAAAAGAACAACAACAACAATGATCATCTCCAACAACAACATGTGGACGTTGTTGGGAGGTGGAGGGTGACAGGCGCTGCGGGTGACACTTGGCACGGGAGGGGCCGTTTGGCTCCCTAGCATTCGGGCACAATGAGGGGGAAATATCGACTGAAGGGGAGACAAAAGACCCCCCGCCACGCCAAGACTCAGACTAATTGCCCATTATTGCCATCCACACACCTCCACCCGCCCGTCACCCACCTCACTTTTACCCATCACTCACAAAAAAATCCATTATCCGCACACCTATTACCCATCCGCCCCTCACTCCCCCCTTTCAACACCCTTCACCGGTATTCTTATTGACCATTACCCATTCCCGTGTTCCGGTTCCTCGTGAGTCATGGGTTCCACAGCGGCGGCCTAAAGAACTCTAACGTATGGCAGTGTCTTCCAACGATTTTTCTCCTCCTTGTCGTTATATTTTTTTTTCTAGCCCCAGAACGGGAGGTGTCTGAGCTATGTGTATGTTTTGTGTGTGTGTATAGGTGTATGTATGGAGGTACTACTACTCTACCGTTCCATATACTGTCTTCTTTAGTCATTTTGGTATACGAGAGCTGTCTGGTAGGCAATAGCATAGGCCTAAACGATGACAAAATTGAAGAGCCTATTATAGCAGAACACGATCGTGGCTGCGCCGATACTGTGCTCCAATAGCCTGTGACATGGAAACAGCTACTCGTAGGAATTGAACACGTAAAACATATTCAAATCGATATTTCTTAGAAGGATGAAACAGCAACTTGGTTTTCTATGCAACACCCACCCATCACGCACCTTTCCTATTCATAGCTATTTTATCCTTAACACTATTCATTAGCGGTCACTATTGTCCTTGCACCAGTAAGTGAATAAGCACGCACTCAATATTCCTATACTCCACCCTCAAAGGAGAACAGTGATTCATTTGTCTTTACTGTAAGCGTTACCTGAAGCCATTACCTTTGTGCTGTAATTAGACCGCTGGTATAGGGAGGCATCGAGCGGGTACATTGAGGCTTCACAGGGAATTAAATATGTAACAGGTGCTCTATAGCTACTGAAGTTCACCTGGTTACCTGTGTGTCGAGTGATTGACTGATGAATTAATCGATTGGTTCTCGCTAAGTATGTCTGTCGCTTAATTTTTTTTTTGCTTTCAATCTTGTTTACGGCACTATCTTTTTTATTGTCGTCATATTTCACGTCACTTGTTAGCATTTTGTTCGCGAATGTTTGGAAGAATGTAATTTTTTTTCCCTTAAGTGTTTTTTTTTCTATGCTTTTGATGTATTTTTTTTCTTTTACCTCGTGTGCAGAATCATTCAACGTGTTCCTTGCATCCGCCTTTGCAAAACTTTACCTTTATACTTTTTAACTTTTTTATTAAAGATTCTTTCATATATTTACTTATAAAGATATGATCATAAATTTGAACAATGTATTCAACTTTATTCTCCTTTGTTCTTCCTCATTCTTCTCTATTTTTTTTTCCTTGTAATCCATTTCATATTAATATTTTTCTATTATTATTATTGTTATCATTAATATTATAATCATGATTACTATTGTTATTATTATTATTATTATTACTACTACTACTACTACTACTATTACTACTACTACTACTACTACTACTACTATTACTATCATTATTACTACTTTCATTGTTATTTAAGTTGCTGATCTCGTTGTTGTTGGTGGTAGTGGTGGTGGTGGTGGCAGCAACCATTACCATATTATTATTATCATACCCCAGCTAACCCAAAGCCCCATCGTACTCGCAGACACAATCTCCTCACCATCAGAGCCAATGCGGAACACAGACGATACGTGCCTTACAGACTGCCCTTAGTGTCCATTTGAGAAGCGTCCACCTCTAGACAGGTTAATAGCTCGGGGGTGGCGGGGATGACATTGACAAAGCAGCGTGGTAGCAGTGAAGGTTGCGGTGGAGATAGTTGGTGTAGTAGAGTAAGGAACATTCCCCACGAGCGAAAGTTAGAGAGACGCGGCCCATAGGATTGTTATAAGGTTTCAGAAGGGAGTGTGTATGTGGGAGGTGTTAGGTGGCAGGTTAGCAGGTGTCGATAGCGCGGCAGTGGAGGGATGACAAGGGAAGGTGGTAGGTAGAGATAACAGAGGGAGGAGGCAGGGGAGGGTGGCAGGGGTCGTGTATGCCTGTGCACGAAGGCTTTGTGTTGTCCCCTGTATAATGCGATCATTAGTATGCGGTCAGCAAGGCGCGGCGAGGCCCCTGGCAACAAGCACACACAGATACACATGCACGCTTCCAGAAACCTACACTAATAGACACGCATTAAGATGGAAAATGGCACTGGTAAAATGTTACTTAACCCAATATTTTTGGAGTCCTGAAATTGCATAAAGACAAGCGATTAAATTCTCTTCCAGCCACATGACTTTTGGACGATTGAATTCATATAAGGAAAATTGATATTCAATATGATAATAGGAAATTATAAAGCGAGCACACATACACACGCACACAAACAAACACAAACACACACACACACACACACACACACACACACAAACACACACACACACACACACACACACACACACACACACACACACACACACACACACACACACACACACACACAGGCTAGGGACAGTCATAAGGTGTGATCACATTGCTTATCATACATTAGCCGCCGTGACTGAGTAATTCCCGTCACACCGCGACGCTGTGCCGTGACGCCATGCTGAGTGGACGTGTCTGTGGTGCGAGGCTTTCCTTAGTGCCGTTTGATATTCACCTTCAGAATGGTCAGGAATCATCTTAAACCAACTCCAGATTCATTTTACGTAGCTATGCGAAAAAAAAATACAACACCTAATGAATAACAAATACTTTAATTTATTCAACCATCACAACACACCTGAATAAGGTTTGACATAGGTCGTAAGTACACAAAATACGTTTCCTGTCGAGACCCTTTAGTTTATTTATACGGTTCTTTCCCTTTACCGTAAAGGAAAGCGGGTCCCTTTGACTGCACCTTTTTGCCTGAGGCGGCTCACCTGCCTCTCCCTATTCTGCCTCCCCTATCCGTGCCGCGATTCCAACACACGCCAACACGTCCCTCGCCATCCTTTTTCATGCATTCCCCGAGCCGCACCGTGAAAGCCTTCCTCACCGGCTCATGCATTCACCGTCATCTCTAACTCGGCTCTCAGCTCGACTCGGCGCATACATACAAATCCTTTCATCGCGCGAGAGTTACGGGCGCTACTCAGGTGCACAGAGGAGGGTGGCGCCGCTACCAGCGGCCGACACAACAGAATTTTCAGTTGCTTTGCCTCGCGTGCTGCTGCTGTTAGGAGGCAGCTTCCATCTCCACGTGTGTGTGCTTGTTTGAGGAAGGATCTGTCTAAGTGGACACATAGTAGGAAACGAGAGATATCTCAATAACCTCAGTCATGCAGACAACAAACTGGAAGATAGAGGCAAATGGAAATAGTTTTCAACTGGGAAACATGTTTATAAAAAAGTAACTATAGCACATACATACATACATACATTCATTCATACATGCATACATACATACATACATACATACATACATACATACATACATACATACATACATACACACACACACACACACACACACACACACACACACACACACACACACACACACACACACACACACACACACACACACACACACACACACACACCAGGATATATATAGTGTGTTTGCAATTTGCTAAGTTGTTATGAAAGTCTCATTGTTAAAAAATTAAATATGATTACGAATTGAAATAACGGAAATAAGTAATGGAACCTATAAATGGACATCTTCGTGATTATAAACAGTAAGTTTTCTCACTAGGGTGGGAGGATGCTGCACCACTTTATTTGGTGCATTTGTAATCATGATTATGTTATTACATTTGTATTTTCAAATCGTTTTAATTGCGTCATAATATTGAAAAATAAACACATTTCCTGTGCATCGTTTGCTTCTGTTTAGTGAGTCTCATTTTGACACCATTACTCATGTCAGCAGGTGGTAATGTTCGATTATTGTCATTAACACGTGGTGACGGGAAGTCGACTTCACCCTCAGGGATATTCAGTTTCTGCGTCGTCTCTCAGCCTTGACTTTAAAGGATTCTGTTCCGACGCGACACACACAGCAAGACAAGACGCGGCCACGGCACATTGGCGATCATGGTGAATATTTGATTCTTTGCTGCTTCGGAGAATATGACAATGAATCTTATTATCTTTTTATGAAGTGGTGTACACTATAACATTAACCATCTTTCATGGGTTTAATACAAGTTATATACAAATATTTCAATACCCATCCAGATAATTAACGTTTGTTTGAATCATTCTTAAACTTAATTCCCTTGGGTGTCAAGTAGCACACACATTCATTTCCACACAAGTAAACTAAACTAGACTAAATTTATCTTTCCCAGCGGCCCCAAGTTTGTCTGGTTGGGTGTTCTAACAAACTCTCTCGACCTCTTAATGGACAGCTAAATAAAGTGCTGTTTTTACACCACCCGAAAGATTACTTTCTTGATAGTTGTGGGGCAGGGAGGAATGAGCGTTGGTAATGTAACCTGAGAGAGAGAGAGAGAGAGAGAGAGAGAGAGAGAGAGAGAGAGAGAGAGAGAGAGAGAGAGAGAGAGAGAGAGAGAGAGAGAGCAGCGAGCGTACACACACACACACACACACACACACACACACACACACACACACACACACACACACACACACACACACACACACACACACACACACACACACACACAGGTAGATACATAATTGATCAAGGTATGAGCTTAGGTACTGCCTGTGGGGAGTTTATTCCAGTTAGGCCTCAGCATGGTAGGAGACCTGGCACCACAGCTTATTCGGGTTCGGGGCACATATAGGCTGGTTTTGTCTAATTATACTCTTAGTAATGTCTTGTGTAGTCCTAAAAGAAAAAAACAGCCTGGAAATAAGCTTCATAAGGCCTCATGTACTGTTGTGCAGAAGTCAAATATGTGTTTGTGTTTAGTTTTCAACCAATTGAGTTCTTTGCTTGTAACTTATGATTATTGAACAACATATAACTAACCATGTAATGTTTTATATAGCTGCTTGGTTGGATGTTATCATCTTCAAAGTCTAACATAGTGTTAGGAGGAATATTTGATCAAAGTTGGTGATTACTTATAAAAATGCATTGAGTTTTGCTAAGGTTTAACATGAAGCCGTGTTTGTGGAAGTATTGCTTACACATGGCGGGAGTTGCTTCCGTGTCTCTAATAAACTGTGAAAACTGTGTCATTTGCATACTGAACCAGCAAGCTGTTAACATTTTCAGATGTCATTCACATATATGTATACAAAAAAAAAAATGGGCGAAAAATTAAATTGTGTGAGACCAGATAATCAATGTATTGTTTTGTAGGAATTCTATTGTTTAGGCAAATAGACATGGTTATGTTGCTTCAGTAACTGTTGCTGAACCAAAAGTCATCAATTTTAAGCTTAGCACATTTGTATAAAAGAAATGATGTAATTAACATTATCAAAATCCTTAGCCAGGTCACATAAGGTTAACCAAAAAAAATTGTGGTCTGTATTACCATATAGTTTATCTATAATAACAATAAGATCTGACTTGTTGGATAGCTTCGGTCGAAAACCGTGACGATTGTTTGAATGAATATTTTTGATTTTTAAAAACATAAAAGTGGATTGACAACAGTTTTCACGAGTATTTTGGAACAGACTGATAACAACTATAAGTGCATGTAGTTATTTACATAATTAGCATCCTCATGCATGCTTTCAAGCCGTAGGAAACTTCCCAGTTACCAGGTTACCAGGGAGGTGTTGATGATACAAGTAAGACAACGACATAGGGAAGTGAGGGATAGATAGGGAAGAGAACGAGCAAGGGCGAGTGCAGTGAGGAAGAACTTGAGGCTGTCTGATAAGAGTGGCATCGTTGGCGGCCGTAACCATGGGGCAACGGCAGAGTCTCCCTCGACACCCGAAAATTTATTACCCTAAGATAAAGTCGTTTTCGCTCAGTGTGTCTAGACCCCTCATTTTGGGCTTTCGGGGCGAGGGAGGAGAGAGAAAAAAATTGGTAGACGTGTGAGGGAGAGGGAAGGGGAGTGTGAGCAGTGCGAGGAGGGGAGGTGTGAGGGGAAGAACCAATTAGGCGTGAAGTGATGGCTAACTAATTGCCTTGCTCACTGACGCCTCTACCGTCTGACTTATGGAAATGTGACGACCAAATTAGCTCCAGTGAGGCTGTAAAATATGATGGACCTTTTCTCTTCGTCCTTCCTGCCACGTGCCCCCTGCAACACACTAACCTGCTGCAGATATTCTTTACACCACTTTTTCCTTTTTCCCGATGGCCTTGAACTGGGATGCCATTCGTATTTTTCTCTTTTTTCATCGTTCAGTCCGCACTCAGAAATTTCTTGGTATCAGTAAAAGTGAAAAGATAAACTCTAAACGAGATAGATACCTGATCAGTGCTAATTATTCTGCTTAAATATATGGATAGAGCTCAGAGTATTCGCTCCTGCTGGTATAAAACATCTATTCAGTATTGCTCTCATCGCTTTATTTCGAGGGATTTCAATTGTTTCCCTGAGTGGTGTAATGCAGTTCTCATTTCCTCTACGCAGTTCCAGTTTCATGTCAGTCTGCACTTGGAAATTTCATTCAGAGCGATTCACTATTTAAGTATTGCATGCTATGGAGTATTTCTCAGATTACGTGCTTTTATACTCTCTATCCGCCTTCCACTTTAGAAGTATAATACGATGCAACATGGTCATTGAAACACGTGAAACCACCAGTAGACTGCATGTGTCGCGTATCAATCACTCCCACAAATTCACATTCACAGATAATTCCTATTTGATATTACTGACTAATAATCTTAGGATTGGTTGCTTCTGACAGTGAATTACGATTATCTATGTAAAAGAAAAAATATGCATCATCATAATTTCCTCCTCCTCCTCCTCTTTCTCTTCCTCTTCCTCCTCCTCCTCCTCCTCCTCCTCCTCCTCCTCCTCCTCCTCCTCCTCCTCCTCCTCCTCCTCCTCCTCCTCCTCCTCCTGTATCATCTTCATCATCATTACAATTAAAAGTTATTTCTAATCGTCCAATATGGCTTTCTGCAAAAGGTATATAAGTATTAATTTTATAGGACTAATAATTTGGCAGTAAAATGTGTTTAAATAAAGGAAAAGGAAAGTTATGTTTTTATATAAATATATGGTTTCATTTTACTGCGTAATTATTAGTCATAGAACAAATATTCATAATATCAGTTGTACAATTTAATTAGGTCCATGAGATGCTGCAATGATATTTCCAATATCTCTAATAGCTTTCGAGGTTTGGCATCGTTTGATTTAGCGAGTGTTGTTATCTCCGAACACAACATCTGAAAAGAAGTTTGAACCCTTGTGTCGCAGTTTGATTTATATCGGTAATGTTTTACTTATTCTCAGATAAAGGAAAGTGGAAAAGTGAGGCTGATGGATAGATGGATTTTATGCATTGTTTCCCAAGCGTTGTTGTTTACACGTTGACAATACTAGCGGGTTTTTCTGCTTTGCTCTGCACGTTCTCCGTTGCGAAACAGTGGAATTTCTGTTGTTTTCAGATTTAAAAGTGCGTTGGCTGTTACTTTTATTTTAATTTTGCAACAAAAGCGAAGAGACAAGTTCAGTACGATGCAAATTCAGCTCTCAAGACCCAGAGTGTTGGGCCGAGTAGTGGGAAACCTTTGCGCTCCTTTGAGAGAATCGACCTCACTGAAATGGATTTAAATACAAATGTGACTCCATTTTCAACGTGACGAACTCTGAGCCTTTTACTTGGAAAACACACACACACACACACACACACACACACACACACACGCACACACACCCACACACACACACACACACACACACACACCCTATCTCTCTCTCTATCTATCTATCTATCTTTCTCTCTCTCTCTCTCTCTCTCTCTCTCTCTCTCTCTCTCTCTCTCTCTCTCTCTCTCTCTCTCTCTCTCTCTCTCTCTCTCTCTCTCTCTCTCTTTTCTTTCATTGCGTTTTGGTCTGTGTTACTTGTCAGATAGTTGCAGCATTTTGAGTCTCCCTGGTCGTGTTTTTAGTGAAAGTTGAGGTACCGACCAATACCCGAGGGCAGAGGCACGCCAGACATGCCTCGGTGTGCTGCTTCAACTGGCACACGACGACTGTTGGAAGAAATGCAACAGGCAAAAAACAGTAGAATAAAAAAAATATTAGTAAAAATAAAAAGAAGTTACCAATAGGAAACAGAATATAAAAAAAACGTTTTGTATAAAGAATTATGGAACATGTAAGACTCCAGATTGTCTATGTAAATAATAGCATGGGTGCAGGCGGCTTTGTTAGAGGGAAAATGTAATAAAAGGAAAAAAAATAGTCCTGGCAATCCAAACGCTATTTCGAAGGCTAAAAGTAATTAAAGGAACAGAAAAAAATATTCACTGAAAAAAAAAAATATATTGCAGGAAACGCTGGCTCTCCCTTCTCTCGCAGCCTCGACCAGGGAGTAAATATAGTGACTGGAGTTGTTTCGCTTCTCGTGAAGCTGTGGTGGTGGTGTCTGTGCGGCCTGTGTGCTACTGGTGCTGCAAGGGTGATGGTGGTGGTGCATGTGCAGCTCAAGTGGCAATACTGCGTGTCTCCCGTAGACCTGTGGTGTTGATTGTGTTGTGGTGGTGTAGTAGTGCTGCTGGTGGGAATGGTTGTATGTGGTATTGATGGTGATGTTTGGTGCTGTGTGGTGAATGCTATGCTGGTGGTGCTTATAGTATTGTGGTGTTGATTGTGTTTGCGTAATTGCTGTGTTATTTGTCCTTTATTGCTGTTATTCTGTGTGATTGTAGTGGTTAATGGTGTCTTTGTAGGTGTGGTGTTGGTGGTGCTTCATGAATCTGAAGTTAATGATGCCTGTAGAGCTCTGATGTTAATGGTATCTGCGTACACGTAGCTGTAGTGTTGTTGTTGGTGCTATGTAAGTCTGGCATCAGTAGTTCCCGTATAGTTATGGTGTTTTCTTGGAGCTTCATTGCTATGGTGTGTGCTGTGTCTGACGGTTGTTGGTGCTGTGTATTTGTGGAAGTGATGGCGTTTCTTTTGTTTCGCGCCATTATGGTAACACTTGTAGATGGACACACTCTTCATGAACCTCTTGGCCTGTTACATCACGAAGTTATTATTTCATCCCGTTTTAGTCACTCGTGGAAGGCAGATTCTGAATGCACAACCCCGAGATTGTAAAGTGAATGCATGAGACTTACTTTCCTATCACCTCTGCCCTCAAACAACTTGTATATAGAATGGTGTTTTATTTAATCTGCTCTGTTTTATAAGGTCATGATAATCCGGTTTTGTGTGTAGATTTAATTGTGATGTATATACATTTTTTTCCCTTTATGTTTTTGTGTGCATTGAAGCATATAAATAAGTTAAGAGAATATTCATTTAGGAAATTGTAGGTAAAGTTTATTTGTCCATTAACCATATTGTTTATTTGCCTTAATATTCCTGCGTCATCAGTCAGTTTCAATCAGAATGTAAATTTCAAGACAAAATCCTTATCATCAATTATAAATTTTCCATAATTATGCAAATGAGGTTGATCTGATGTTTGGTTCAAATGGAAAACGGTGCGCGGA
>JAPQNM010000042.1:6905812-6943312 GCA_029783475.1 Metacarcinus magister
TACAGCTTTGATATTCAAATTTTCAGACATATTTGCGGTATGCAATGTTTTGTATTTTGTTTTACTGTAAAATGAGTTTAGGTTTTGTGTAGTTTAGTATTTTTCTTTCCCTTCGCAAACAAAACAGGATTTCCACTCGTTTCCCCGCAACATTGGCAATCATTGAAATCTTCCCATACAAATACATTAGTGTTTATATGTTTCGAGAGGAGAGTCCTTTGCAGTTTTGGTCCCTAGTCCTTAATGGAAGCCAAATACATCAATGAAGCCTCTGGGGATGCTGAGACAGCCAGGTAAAGAGGATCTTGTTCTCTTTACCTTTGGGACGATCAGGTCCGTGTCAGAGGGAGAACAAAGACAAGGTCTGCTAAGTGAGCGAGAAATGGGCGACGAGGTGAATGAGTACAGGGCTTGATAAATGTGTGTGTGTGTGTGTGTGTGTGTGTGTGTGTGTGTGTGTGTGTGTGTGTGTGTGTGTGTGTGTATGTGTGTGTGTGTGCTAGGCTGTCTTTCTCTCTGTTTAGTCTGTTTGTAAATGAAAAAAAGATGTGTTGTGTGGACATGTTTATTTTCATACTACAGGTCCCTCTCCACGTGTTTATTGACTGGCACACGCCCCTACTCGCCCTGCTTATTTTTTTCTTTCTATTTCCGTTTTCAACTCGAGTACACAAACACCAAGCACCAATATATCACTTCTTTATCGTTTCACTTGAACTTTATCAGTGTGTTGCCGCCCTTCTTGGCACCTTTTGCTGCTTCCTCGGCTACTCCACCCAGGAACCTCAGACACCTTCACAATTACACATACCACTCTCACCCTACCCTGCACGGCAACTCAAACAGCATGAGTCAGTGTGTGGCGACCCGCTCCATCATCCCGGCGGCACGGAAATTACGGAAGGGAAGTCCAGACTAATTGCATTATCCTAGACGGGCCGTGCAAGTGCTCACACGCGAGGTGGGGCTGTAGGAGGGAAGGGAAGGATTATGTTAGAGATGAATGCCAGAGTTCTGCGTGCTGGAAGGGTGGGATCAGGTGTGCTCAGGATCAAGGTTTAACGCCAAATAGTGAAATGTTGTCGCAAGGAGAGATATGTGAAGCAGAGTTGTATTTGATTCAGTCGGACCAACAGTCTCGTATGACAGAAGGTAGTTAGTTAGTCATGGAAGTAGGCTTATTGGACATGTATTCATACTTAACAAGGAAAGACTGCAAACAAAAGCAAAGGGGTTAATTGTAATGATTGCGATGGTAATACTGAATACCAACGTGACTCATAGTAGTAGTGGGGTATAGAAAAAACAAATCATACATAGTCACACGTCAGATGTAGCAAACGTGGAGGAGCAATCTGCCAATGTCACCTGTTAGTACTTCAAACGGTTATTGCTGCTGCACAGAAACATCTGCACACCGTGTAGGCTCCAGAGCACTGAAGTACAAACGTGATTCGTCAAAGGTAACTTTTGAAGCACCTCTCATCAAAGGCCCACTTCTGTAGAAACTGGATTCTTTCGTTTTCCTCTTTCTCCTTTTTCCTGGGCTGAAGCAGGATAATCTGTACTATTGTTACTGGCCCAAACCTGAGCTCCACCAGCGATCCAGTCCGGGAGATTCGGCGGCGCTCGAATCCGTGCCGTGATGCAGCTGGCAGAGAAACACGTTTATAAAAGAATACGACGGTACAGAGAGAGAGAGAGAGAGAGAGAGAGAGAGAGAGAGAGAGAGAGAGAGAGAGAGAGAGAGAGAGAGAGAGAGTGAGAGTGAGAGTAAAGATCTATCTCTGCACTTCTCTGCTAATATATTCAACAGTTGAACCAAAAAAAAAATTTTAGTTTCAGAATTCCAGAAAACTCATCATACCCAAAAAAAAAAAGTTATGTGGATGCTGGAAGGAGTCGTTGTGTTCGGCTGTCAGAGCACATCGACGTGTTGGTGGTAGATAAATGTTGAGACAAATATGCTTTTGAACGACCATCACCAATAGAATACATCACATTGAGTTACGAACGCGAGCTATAACCAACCGGAAAAAAATAGCATAGAAAATAAATAACACATGTAAGCTAGAATTATTATGCAGCGTGAAATATCAGTTGGGTTTCGTCCATGACTGTGTTAGATATTCATAAATATGACAAACAGCTGTTGACGTGCCGACAACACACATGAAATAGTTGCATGTATATTTTGTATGAATATGTAGATAAAGTTTCGTTTGAGGATTCTGCCAGGAGGTCTAACTTAACTAAGATAATGCCATGTATTCTTTATATTTTGTTTTTGATGTCTTCTTTTTCTTCTTTTTCCATTATCGTGTCTTTCGTTTTATCTTTCCACAAGCTAAGGTTACATAAGAAAAGTGTCAGTGAGAGAAACAAAACAAGCAAGAGGCGGAGAGGCATAATAGAGCAGAGCAGCGTAGCATTTCACTCACCCTCCTCCTGCTGCCGACTCTCATGTTTCATCACACTGTAGCAAGTAAGCTTTGACCCCAAGGATATCAGTTGTCACGGTGGCCATGTCTTGCCACAACAATCATCATCACACTCCACGCTTCACCTTACCGCTCACCAGTACATCTTTACCGGTCACCAAACACACCTTTTTTTATTACTTGCCAGTATGCTTCTGTTAATTCCAATACACCTCACCACTCACTGACAACCTCACCTCACTAGCACGAAGTTAGGTAAAAATGTCACTTGTAAATATGGTACAAGTGCAAAAATAGGAAAGAATGACACAACTAAGAACATTTTCCTTCAATCCTTCAATTCTCTTACTTCACTGAATCTTTGTAGTCGGATTTTTGAACGTAATAAAACTTTTAAGAACTTTTATGAGCCTTTGTTAAGCATTATGAACCACACATCTATCTAAAATTAATCTCAACACTGCCAAGCCGTTATAGCAGCCAAATCATACCAGCAAATTACCCAAAATCTCTCTCCTAATCAGTCACTAAATGCATCACCAACATGAGGAGAAAGGTGAGGACATCATAAAGAGAATTCTCGTAACCAAAGTTCAAAATTCTATCCACCAAAACCAGAAAAACTTGAGGATCTGAATCTCGCTGCAGGATTTACAACTACTTGCGGATCCTGAGCCAAAGCCATTCCGGTTCTTCGACAATGTACCAGACACTGACAACCGTATCATTGTGTTTGGTTCTAATGAGTCGCTACCGTTACTTGCTTCTGCTGATACACGGCTGAAGGATAGCACAATGGCACAACATATGATTCTAGTTGTTAAGATTTTTTTTTTTAATTGCTATCAAAATAATCAGTGTTCTTGTGTCTGATTGACGTTCCTACCCGATTTTTTAATTTGTTTTTGTTTTCATTAGATATTTTTTCAGTTGAACCATTTTTTATTTTATTTTCTACTTGAGCCATTTTTACCTGTGCCATTATTACCACTCAGCCCCTAGCACCTCGTACCACTCTCCACGACACACCTACCACCAATCACTACGACACGTCCTTATCTCCGATATAATTCATAGACACTTACTTACTGACACATCTTCACGGCACACCAGACACACACCATCGTTCCAGAGCATACTTCACCATTGACAGACACACCCTTAGCACTAATAGATGCCCTCATATCACTCACTGATACAGCCTCACGGCATCCTTAACTCAACACCATCGGTCACCGGCACACCACACCAACATGTCACACCTCACACACAAACGCCACGCACACAAACGTTCCTACGTAGCCCTGCGTTCACATCAAGACGCCGCTCACGTCGAGAAAACATTACTTGCACTTCAAGAAAAATAAAAATGTCGACATCTAAATGGCATCTGCTGCTCCTTCTTCGTGTTACCTGTTATGTGGGTAAGAAGTGGATCGTCTCGTGGAGTAACATGATACATGGTGGACGGATGCTGTGGTAGATGGAAGCTAAAAAACATTAGATACTAACTCACAACAAGAATGTTGACGCACTCCTGCTCTCCTGCTATCTACCTACTTTTCATATATATATATATATATATATATATATATATATATATATATATATATATATATATATATATATAAAGAGAGAGAGAGAGAGAGAGAGAGAGAGAGAGAGAGAGAGAGAGAGAGAGAGAGAGAGAGAGAGAGAGAGAGAGAGAGAGAGAGAGAGAGAGAGACTTGAGAATAGATATTTTTTAGACATCTCCATTACAACAAATAGTGTTCCTTAAAACAAGATATACCAGTGATGTTAAGCTCCATATGAAATAAAAGAAAAATTGTTGGCTCGACCTAACTTTCGGCTTACTCGGTTCATTAGCCGCTAAGTGGAGCTATTAATACCGCATCAAACATTTACGAGGGTCGGCCCAACAGTCGGTGCCAGTGCCGGCAAATATTCATTGAAAGGTCATTTCGGGCACAAGAATATCGGGTTCATCAGGCGACAGGTTGTGTATTTGTGGGCGGCCGACTGACTGACACGCTCTGCTGCCCTAATGCGTGTTTGGCTCTGGCGCGAGGGGAGAGAGAGAGTGATGGAGCGAGGTGGGCGACAGTGACGGGGGGAAGGTGCGAGGGGAGAAAGAGTCAGATGAATATTCCATTTTTCATCCCTTGGCAAGGTAGTACAGTAATTTCACATCTGCTTCCTTTCAGAACTAGAGCCTCTTCATGCAGTACCTCACATTTCCCTCTCTTTTTCATTTGTGTTTATGTTGTAGCCGCGCTCTACTCTAATCTGCGCCACCAACTCGAGGAGACAGTCGAGGCCGAACCGTGCTTCATGAATAACCTCCAGAAATAGTGCTTCTGTTTATTCCACGCCGTGTGTTTGGTAAATAGTGCCCGAAGACCTTCCGGCTCCCCGCCCAGTACCACATTTGGGTGCCACGAGTTGGTCATTAGTTGGCAGCGAAGGTGTGTGCGGGGGTGAAGCCAGACGTTGGGCGCTAAGAAAGTGCTTGGAAGTCAAGGAAATGCTTGTTGATAGAAGAGTAGTGATGGGGAGGTGTGTGTATATATGGGGGAGAGAGTTTCAAGATTCAGCTATTGAAGCAACAACATGCATGGTTAACTTAGAGAGAGAGAGAGAGAGAGAGAGAGAGAGAGAGAGAGAGAGAGAGAGAGAGAGAGAGAGAGAGAGAGAGAGAGAGAGAGAGAGAGAGAGAGAGAGAAAATCAATGACTGCATCGAAAAGAAAGGAAAACTATTATGCACAAATTCAATAAAGAGAAGAAAAGAAAGATTGAAAAAGGAGAACTATTTAGATTCCCAAATTACTGATAGGAAATTAAAAGGAAATGAAACTGCGTCCATCGAATATAACGCGGAGGGAGGGTCGTAAACCAACAGACTGTATATTCATGTCAAAAAGGAGGGTGAAGTGCATTATTCAAGATACGCTGTAGGAAAAACAATGTAAAATATTAAGAACGAAGCAGAAATGTTGTATATACTGTCAGGATTACTAGTTCTGAATGCATTCATGACAATAAATATAGAATGGTATATAAAATAGCGTGCATTCATAAAGAAAATGAATTATGGGGGATAAGGGTTCATACACAAGTTGGAAATAAACAAATAAAAATAAAAATAAATAAATAATGCAGAGTCAGAGAGAATATAGAGAGAACTGAAAATAAGAAAAGAGAAGACACGAGAAGCAGGAAGGAAAATAGAGATTGAATCTTAGTATAGGAACGTCGCCTAGAGTAAATATTGTGACATACTCGACACGAGAGCGTTAGCGAACACCTCAGGCCGCGGGAACCCACACTCATGACTTGCCGTGTGTGGGGGGAGACGGGGGAGGTAAGTTTAGACGAATGTGCGTGGGCTGCGTGGGGTGGGAGGACTGGAAATGGGTTCGTGGAGGGAAAAGATATGCGTCGTGTGGTATAGTTTTTAAAGGAAGCATAAATGTTGCGTTGCTTTGTGTTATGGTTGCGTTTGTGTTTGGTTACGTCACCAGGATTGTCTTGCAGATAAAAAAAATTATTTCAGTTATATTATTTAGTTTCATTTCAACATGAAGGATTTTTTTTGAGTGCATTTAGTAAAACGACAGGAAAACATATCATCCTCACTTCTTGGTATGATGGTGTAAGAGATCTGTTTCATCTCGTCAAACTTTTGAAATCCATTAAAAAAAAAAAACATTGAGAACACCAAAAAATGCCGTCACAAAGCTGGATATATAAAACTTACAACTCCCGCTGCAGTCTATTTCACATCATCGTAATATTGCATCACTTGTAACACCTCTGTCAGTCTCTTTGCTGCTTTTATATTACTGAATATGTGCATCATCCTACGATAGTTTTGCTTAATAGTCTCAAGCGTATTGTTTCCATCTTTCCTCAAGCATGAAGTTGTTAATATTTTTTGTCGTCTATCACATGCACTGATTAACTGGGTAACGGATTGCCTTAGCATGTTTTGTTTTACTTCTCTCTGGTTTAAGACTTGAAACTTTTAATAGGTGACAATGCTTAGCTGAGTTCGTGCCTTTCTTCTGAAGAGGTAACAACATTCACGTATTATATTTGTCTTTGTTTCTCCTCCAGTTGTGCAAAAGTCAGGAGTGTCATCATCACAGGATTAAGCAAGCTAGGTTTTTTTTTCCACGTCTTTAAAACACAAACAGATTTTCCACGTCGCTTAAAACACCGATGAATTTCAAGCTCACTCGTCTTTCCTACAGCTAGTATTGCTTTGATAAAGTTATGGACATTTTATGCTTGATTTTTCCTTTTGATTTATTTATTATTTAATTTCTTGTTTTCTATTTTGATACAACGCTTCATCCGTGACCTTCAGTGGTGGTGGTGTGAGAGGGAGGAAGGTGTTGGGTGACTTGTGGACTAAGGAGGAGCCCTTGTGTGACAGTTGTGATCTGGGGGTTAATGAGGGACGAAGGGTCAGAGAGAGAGAGAGAGAGAGAGAGAGAGAGAGAGAGAGAGAGAGAGAGAGAGAGAGAGAGAGAGAGAGAGAGAGAGAGAGAGAGAGAGAGAGAGAGAGAGAGAGAGAGGAAAAAAAATAAATAACACGTATGTAACTAGTATACAAAAATAAATATTACCGGTCATTCCTGATTGCACATTGAAATTTCATTGCCCATTGACGTTAATTAGTGATTCGGTGATATGCAGAATGGCAAATAGCATTCCTTCGATAGATAAAAAAATGTTTCTCCTGAATAACAACAGTAATTTTCTAGGGAAATGGCGGCGGCCCTTCCCTCGTGCTGGCTAACTTGACGAAAGATCAGTGTGTCTGTTATATGATGGAACAATGACGACAAAGACAAACAGAAAGATTAATGACCCTCATGAAAACGTAACTGCAGATTTCTGTTATTGCAATTAAATCTAAGTAGAATGAGTAAATTATGTTGAGTATAATTTCACGTGCATTGTCAAGGCGAAGGGGTGGTTCTCTAAAGACAAGAGTCCAGTCGCGGCAGGACTTCGATGTTTAATAAAACACCACAAATTGCTGTGAATGTCAAGGTTGGGAAATATTTTGATCATGTCGTTCTGCATGCACCACACTAACACGCTTCTCTGCATTCCAATAATAGAAGTAATTACACAAAAGCCGTTGCATAGTTAAAAAAGAGCTGTAAATTTGAATATATATATATATATATATATATACACACACATATATGATATATAAATGAAAATAAGTATACATACAATACTGTACAGAAAGAAAGAGTTAAGTTCCTCTTATTTGCGAGCGCAAACAATAGACACATTATAGTTTTAAATGCATAATGATGCTACATTTAGGAGCCCGCCACTCAATCTGCATAAACCGACTACACAGTGAAAATACCGCGGTACCGGAAGAATAAAATAGTTCTTAGTATAATGTTACTGCAATTATTATTTTGGAAAACATAGGAAGATGATTTGTGTCATTCTCTTGCATCAGCAGCAAAAAGATTAATGTATTGAATGTATTCATTTATCGTCTCTGTCCATGAATGTTTATTATTGTTGTTGTTATTATCACTATTATTAGTATCATTCTTCGTCTTCTTGTTCTTGTTGTTCTTCTTCTTATTATTATTATTATCATTATTATCATTATTATTATCATTATTATTATTATTATTTTTATTTTTACCATCATCATTACAACTATCATTATTATCAGAAACTGTTCGCGAGGGTGGCCGAAGAGAGAGAGAGAGAGAGAGAGAGAGAGAGAGAGAGAGAGAGAGAGAGAGAGAGCGAGAGCGAGAGCGAGAGCGAGAGCGAGAGCGAGAATATTTTATCGGTTCATTTAACTCCCTGTGTTCCGTAGCATACAAGGAGAGGAAGGGAGATATGTGGTCCCCTACCCTCCCTTCCTTCCTTCACGCCTTGCCTCCTCCGCTCCCCACCTCCTCCGTCCTCCCGTGTGACCTCTTCCTTCCCACCTCTGCCACCCACACACCCTGCTGCCTTCCTTGTCTCTTACTCCCTCCATTCCTCCCTCCCTCCCTTGCCTCTTCCGTGCTGTGTGATAACCCGATAGATCAGAATTCGCCCTGTAATCGAACTTTGGGGTGGATGGTGCCCCCTAAGAACTGATGGCGGACAAAAAGGGGAAGGAGTTAGAAGGGAAGGATATAAGAGGAACTGTAGGAATGGACATATTACAGAATGGTGTGGAAACGAGTGTTGATGAATGTTGGATGGGCATGAAGTCAAATGGAGGAGGATAATAGCAAATAGCGAGTAGTAAATTGAAAATGCAAGGCAGAACACAAATGGGATGTTGGCAGGGGAGGAGAAGGGCAGGGATGGGGGTGAAGTGAGGTTAAGTTAGGACGGTATGCGAAGAGGAACCAATTCGGAATAGATAAAAAGAGAGACTTCCATTTCCATCTCAAAGTGTTTCCGCCGCTGCTGCTTCGTCTATTCCCTTAAGATGGTGTGGTGGTGTTGTTCTTTTCCTTGTTTTCAGTATTGCTCTTCACTTTACTGTTATTTTCCCTCTTGTCATGTATACTATTTGCACTTTTCTCTCCCTCTGTGTAATTTGTTTTCAGTTTGTACTTTTCATTTACATATTTTTTTTCCTGTTTTCTTCTTTCCTTTCTGCCTTTTACCGCGGCTACGACCTCCCTTTCCTTTCCTTTCCCTCTTCCTCCTCCTCATCTCGGACACATGCAAATGGACGCTCTCTGAACCTCTGCTCGAGATCTCAGGAACGACGTGGAAATCAATATGATTCATGATAGGCATTCAGGCTGACCGGCGAGCCCTGCCGCCCTCCACCCACCCACCTGACCGCTCGGGGCGAAACACTGCCACCAGCCCCGCCTCCTCCCTGCCCCAACCAGACCTGCCAGCTTGGTGGGGCGGCGGCCGACGCCATACCTTGCCATCATCTTCAGGGCTGGATGTCTTTAGCTTTGTGTGAATATTGTAATGTTTTTATTTTTATTTTTTTATTATTTGTCTTCTATATCCGGTACTATTTTTGAGCATGATGTCATTTCTTCTTTTTCTGTTTTATTTATTAGTTTACTGGACGGTGGACTTATTGATTCACTTATTTATCTATTTAGTTACGTGTCCATTGCATTTTAAACCTTAATTTCGCAGCAGTTTACGCAAGATCGTCGCCAGCATGAACAGGTGTTGCGTTGACTTGCCGTGGTACTGTGGAATGCCACCTATATTAAGCATGTGGATGGGTCTGGCGGGCGTGGGCGGGGCGGTGGCGGGCGGGGTGTCGGGTTGGCGGGTGTGAGGAAGAACAGGTCAGACGGGGTCGCCACTCAAAGAGCTTCATGGTGGCCTCGCTATATCCTTTTTTATCGTTTTATGTTTGTGATAGTAAATGATTTATGATCTCACAAGCAGATGTTTAAAGTTTGTTGGTGGTGTTACGGATGTTGAATGTGTTTTGTTGTGTTGGTAATCGTAATTGTTCCTGTTTTTCCTTGCCCGTGCGTGTGGTACGACTGTGTGATGACCCGTGATCGTGTTTTTCTGACCGGGGGAAGCGAGGCGCGATCACAGGCCAGCCGGATCATAGACAGTGGCCTTGCCGGCACGGTATTGAAGCTGTGACCTGTATACATCACAGGCCAGTGACAATTTTTTTCCTTTTTACTTGTCATGTCATAATTCCTCACATTCAAGTTGTATTTGTAGTCACGCGTACCAGGAACTAAACAAGTCCATTTTGCTGATGACCATTTATATAACCCTGGAACGCCAGAGTGACTTTTCATACCGTAATTGATATCCGCCCGCATTATCCTCGCAATAATAAAAGTTGTTGATGTATAAATAAGTGTTTGCTAAAATGTTAATAGATATGTGGCGGATGAAGTCTGCACCACTTCATGAAAGGCAGACACCCAGCGGTGCACTGTGTGTGTTTGTTTCCTTTCACACTGCACTTGTAACTCAAGACACCGCGACTATTGTGTCCTTGGCGGCGGAGAAGGAAGGGCGTTGCTCATCTTCACAGTTTCAGGCAATAGTTTGAGCTGCACTCATAGTTTCAGTCTATCAACTACATCACACACTAAATATATAATTGCATTTACAAACTTTCACTTGTCAGTTACACTATTCAGCTATTCATTGAAATTCGCATCTTTATTTTAGTTTACGTTATTAGGTCTTCACTCACATGACAACTGAGAATTGATGGGAATAAAATCATATCCTTAATTTCTCATTGCTAATTCATTACGATCGTAACCAAGAGTAGTAGTAATGTAGCACAAAGCTTGGTGGAGCGGCAACCTTGTTGAAGGTCACTGTCATCTGTAGCTGGTGGAGTAATCATCAGTGACGTCAAGGAACGATGATAAGAGGCCTACAGCTAACGACTCACGTCTGCCTTCACTCGATGACGCTTCCCTGTTGACCAAGAAGGGGAATCTGTCGCTGTGATGGTCATCCCAGAGGAGACTGAGGCTGTTTGTTGCGGCTACTTGGTGTTGTGAATCCATTACTGTTAATTAATTGTTCACTATCTTACCATTCAAATAAAAACAATTAATGCAACAGAAAAGTTTTATTAAAAACTGTGTTCTTATCCTAACGAAAAAAAGAAAATCTTCGTTGGTGCTGAAATGATGACCTCAACATTTCCTCTTATTAGAAAATGGTGGCTCCATATTTGACGTTGATAGTGAAGCTGGATCACGCTACTGTCACGAAACTTTAAATCAACCTTTCTCCATCTACTTTCTTCTTTATTTGACCTTTCCTAGTAGATCATTCCATAACCCAACACTACTGCATAATCCACCTCATCTTTAAGTGATCACGCTGTCCTCGCACTCCTCGTGTCCCACCCTCACGCTGCGCCCTTCGAGTATTCATGACTAAGCTGCCCGATAACTTACATTTCGCAACTAATCAACACCACGATAACAAGCGGAATTAAATGACTTCTAACCATGCCACGATTGCCGCCGGCGCCTCCCTGCCACGGAATGTTGGCCTCTACGGTGCAGGGCAGGAAGGGTCAGTGTGGCGTGGAGAGTGTGTGATCCAGGTATAGTTATGAGAATACTATTTTCAGAGAGATACGTTCTCCTGACGGTGAAATGAAGGCCGTTAAATGGTTGCCATGACCTGGAGTAGTGCCTATGACAGCACTAATGGCGGCGGGAGTGTTATTTTACTTTTCTCCTCTCTGATGTTTTCCTTTTATTGCCTCAATGATCCGCATTTTTATACTGTGTCTTTAAATAGTTTTGGATCAGATATTTTTTGTATATTGTTTTCTTTGCTATATCATATTGCGTTTACCGTCTCTCTATGAATATTTGATCTCCATTCTGTTTGGCTTTGTGTATTTACTTCTCTTCCTTTTCCTTATCTCACTGTTCTTTCCTTCTCCAGTAAATACCTATTCTTTTTCCACTTCCTCCTCCTCTTTGTATACCTCAGCCTCTTCCTTGTTTCCTCTTTTCTGTCCAGCTTCGAGCAAAGTCGGTAATTATTATTGACAGCTGGACAGGAGCCTTGATTTAGACAGCAACTTTATGTGACATTACAAGTTTTGTCTATTTTCTATTCATATACCTGTCTGTCTTTCTGCAGCGATAGCCATTATTGATCTGATTAGCGCAGTAGAACAATTGTATCAGAATCTGCTCGTGTCGATGTGGAATTTCGATAAAGTTAACGAGGTAGTTTAACAAATCAAAGAGAAACCTCATTTAGCACATCATTAGTGTTGACGAAGGTGTATAATGTACACCCATTAAGTCATTGTCACCCCCACCACGCATCGTTTCATAATGTATTTACGATGTGTATTTATAATAGGTAGTATTGAGAATTGAATTTAGTTTTCAATTTAGATTGGGTGATGAATACTTAGACAGAAAATCACTTCACTTCGACCCGCTCCATAATTTATCCACTCACTGTCGTCTTACCGAAGCCACTTTTCGTGAAGCTTTTATCCGTTCCCATCTTACTTGCCTGGAATCTTCTTCCTCTCACATCATTCTCTATCTTTTTTTTCTTTCTTCTCTCTCTCCACCTCCACCTCCTCTTCCCTTGCCATCACCTCTTCTCCGTTATCCACATCTTAGGCGTGCGTGCTATTCACAGGAGAAGGAGGAGGAGGAGGAGAAGCAGGCGGAGGAGAAGGAGGAGGAAGAGGAGGAGAAGGAGGAAGAGGCCACTGTGTTGTTGGTCATATCGCCGCCGTCCACTGTGGTGTATGGCGCCCAAACGACGCCTATATACAACAGGTGGTCTGATGGCCTTCCTGAGGTGGACGTATGGACAGAGAATGAGGGAGGAGTGTTAGCTCTATTGGTACGTGTTTGCTCATCTGTGTGTTATGTTTGGCCATTGTGTGTGTGTGTGTGTGTGTGTGTGTGTGTGTGTGTGTGTGTGTGTGTGTGTGTGTGTGTGTGTGTATGTGTGTGTGTGTGTTTCGTTAGTTTAATCAGCCAGATACACACCAATAACCACAGTTACCGCATAGAGCGAGCAAAGACAAAGTGTTATTTATGATCAAACGGGGTATATGGATTTTTACTCCCGTTTAGAACGCCTCAAGCACAGTAAAAACAGAACGATGTGGATGCCTTAATTATTGTGACAGCAGAATCCAAACTGGCAGGGAAAAGAAGGGTGGTGCACAATCTCTTTCTTTCCCTTTTTTTATTATTATTTTTTTTTTCTTCAGATCAGTGTGTCTTTTTCTTTCTTTGAGGTCAGTTGTAGGCAATTGGATTCTGTGGTTACTCTCATGGCAGCATCCACCACACTTTTCCCTTCCTGACCCCGGCGTTCTAACTCCTCCTCCAGGTCTATTCCATTTTCCTTGCTTCAGTCAAATGTTTTCTCACTCTATTCCTGTTGCATATTTCACTTTCTCTCCCTTTCTCTCTTCTTCCTGTTCTTTTTTTCTCATTTATTTCCTTCCTTGCATTGTCTGTATTAGAAGAATCCGATGTTTATCTCACCACAGGATTCTTAAGGTATAAATTTTTGTTTATAATCCCTTTAAATCATACTTTGGAAGCCCGTTCGTGTCTCATTTTCCTCTCTCCCTCCTCTATATCATTTTTCCCACGCTTCGCCCAGCAGTTTCCCCTCTCAGGCATTCCCTTCCGTCTCCTCTCTCACACCTCCCTTCTGTCTCCCCTTTCACGTATACACCTACATCTTCCCTTTTATCCATCCCTTCTTCCATCCATCTACTCCCTCACACCTCCCTCTCCAAATCCCCCTCACGTATTCTGTTTCATCTCCCCTCTTACGCCTTGCCACCAAATCCCCTCTCACGCACCCTCCTTCATCTCCTTTCACATCTCCATCTCCTCCTCTGACGCACTTTCTTCCATTCCTACTTCCATCTTCCCCTCGTACACCCCTCCGTTTCCTCTCACGCACCCTTCACCTTCGCTTCTCACACCCATTCCTCTCCGTCGCCCTCCTCGTCTCCCTTTCACTCGCTGTCTAGCCTCCCCAGCGCGCCCAAACTCGTCTTTCCGCCCCTATCACCCCGTCAGACGGCTCCCAGGTCGGCCGTTTAACCCTGAAGAAGACCCCGAAGGGCATATACCTAAGGGGAACGTCCCTTTCCCCATTTCACGCCCCTTGGCTGCATAATTCATTTTCCCCTCACCCTCCCTGTCTCTGTTCGCCCTCCCACCCGCTCTTCCTTGACTAATAAAAAAAATGCAGACAGTTTCCACCGAAGGGCGACCAATTTCACTTCACCTTCATCGATTTACTGTGTTATGAAAAAAACAACTCTTTTTCAATTTGTCAATAAGAAGCTCCTCTTGGGACGCTGCTACTCACGGGATTGTTGGGAGATGGCTAACCTTGACCTCGTGCCTAGTAGTAGAATGTGTGTTGCATGTGAGGGGAATTAGTGCGACTCTGAATTGATAAAGGATAAGGGAGTCAACAAAGTAAAACGACGAGGATCACCGTGTTATATAGAATTAAAAAACAAAAAGTGTACACTGAGAAATAGTATTAAAACTTAACTCACTTTCTCAATATGATCAACCTTGGGAAAAAAAATACGTATAACCTTATCAGTATTTTCAAGCCAAATTTGGAATGCATCTGATATCAATATTTAAGCCACCCACCCTCTTTCCCTCTGAAAAAAAAAAATATTCACAATCTCCTGGAAAAAGAAATAGAACGAGACTGAATACAGAACAGAGAAAACGGAGGAATAAGAGAAATGGAAACAGGCAATCAGGAAAGAGAATCAGCATAAAGAGAAATGGCTGTGCAAGGGAGGATAGGGCGAGAGGGTGAGGCTAAAGGGGGTTGGGTCTATGGATGAGGGAAGGGAGAGAGGTAAAGGAGGTGTCTGGGGAGGAAGAAGGATGGGGGAGGGTTGAGGATGTAGTGAGTTGGCTCAGGAGTAGGAGGAAGAGGAGAGGAAATGGATGGAATAGTAGTGGCAGTAGGAGGCGGAAGAAGAGGAGGAGGAGGCTTGGGAAGAGATGGGAGGTATAAGGAGGCAGCAGGAGGAAGACTGTGAGGTGTGATGATGTACAATGCTCATACCATCCCTCATCTTCACAAAAGATTTATACTCTCATATTTTTACGCCAAGGTGTTTGTCCCATTCCCCGGAGCACTTCCCGTGGTAAGGGAAAGAAGGGAGAAGAAGACCAGAGGAGGAGGAGGAAGAGGGAGGGAAGGATATGGGAGATAAGGAAGGTAAGGAAAAAATATATGAAAGAGGATATGGAAAACATGGAGGGAGGAGGATGTGGAGAAAGTAGCACCCGAGGAAACAAGAAATAAAAGGAAGAAGACAAGGAAAGCTAGGAAGAACACAAGGGAGGAGGAGGAGGAGGAGGATGGAAGGAAACGCATATCCTCTTAGTCTGTCTTGAGTGGATTGGTGGCTACGATTTATATGTGTGATGGCGCGCGTGTATATGGTCATCGTGTGCCGAGTTTACGTGGATGGCGATGGCGTGTGTGCTCCCGCGATGCATGGAGGTGGCGGGCGTGCTTTATGCGGGGCCGAGGCTGTGTGTTTGCTTATGGTTTTCATGCTTTATGAGGACACACTCGGTTGGGATACCTAATTACTTCGATTGGGATTTATAATTACTACCAAACGTTGTGTGTGTGTGTGTGTGTGTGTGTGTGTGTGTGTGTGTGTGTGTCTGTGTGTGTGTCTGTGTGTGTGTCTGTGTGTGTGTCTGTGTGTGTGTGTGTGTGTGTGTGTGTGTGTGTGTGTGTGTGTTTGTGTTTTAGTGCACTGGTCTGTTCTGAATATTCATTCCCTTTAAGTTACTAAAAATGTCAATGCATTTTGTATAGCAAAACAAACAGAAACATATATTTATATATATATATATATATATATATATATATATATATATATATATATATATATAAGTTATTTACATTTTTCAACGGATAATGTCATAAAGCCCTTGAACGGTGATGCCTCGTCTTCACCTTGGTCCTTGATGCACAGGTCACTAGGATACTGAAAGTCACACTAGCCAGTGAGTTTGCATCTTATAGCGTTTGAACCAATAAGATTAATTACGAGCAATTAATTACACAGCTTCATGCAACGGTGTTTGATACATTATAAGCGTAAACTAACTGCCTCAATGTAGCAAATTAGGCCGGGATATTGCCGCGGCTGTGATTATGTTTGGCTTAAATTTATTATACTGTAAGAGCTGAGGCATAAACCTGGCCAGGCTATTTTTATGTTAATTGCCAAGGCTTTTATGGGGTATTAAGTTTGTGTTATAACACCACGAAATGCATAAGATGTTTTCACATGCAGATAACTTGCTTGCTCAGCCCCTGATACGGCCAGGGAGGGTTCCGGCAGCAAACACAGGGCGGGAGGCAAACATATTAATCTCGAGGGCATTAGAGGAGCTTCACTGACCTGCATATCCATGAGCACCGACCCCGCGCCGCCACCCTGCAGCGGGCCGGCGCGTCTCCCTTCCTCTTCCGCGAAACATTGCTCACCAAGGTCATGGATGTCGTCCTGAAGGAAGTATACGGACAAATACTGTTATTTGTTGCATGTATATACAAGGCAATACAATGAGCTGTATTCTCACGGCGTAGTTAATTAATAAAATCCATAAATAAGATTGGTGAACTGAGTATTAATGAATCATAAAAATCACCGTAATTAAAGCGATCACGATGTGTGGGATGAATTAATTATGTAAAATGAATGTTAATGCTTCATAAATACCTGAACTAAGGTGATCAAGATGTGTGAGATGAATTCATTATCCATTCATGACTAAGGAAACAAGCCGCGCCGAGGAAGTCTTCCCACTGAACGAGGAAGCTTGGGAACCTACGCTGTGGAGGCAAAGATACTTACATAATTCCTCCACAAGGGATGAAAGGGGATAGAGGAAGAGGCGTCCTGACCTTTAGGCGAGACAAACACATAAACACACAGACAGACTCACACAAACATACAGACAGACAGACTCAGACAGATGTAGAAATAGTTCAGCATAGAATGTACTGAAAGATTGACGACACTAAGGGGATGCACTTACTGCTGACATTCCACCGCCGGCACGTAAGAATAGGGAGGAGAGGGGTCGCGTTTCTTGGTCGACCTTCCCTCCTCCTCCTCCTCCTCCTTCTCCTCCTCCTCCTCCTCCTCCTCCTCCTCCTCCTCCTCCTCCTCCTCCTCCTCCTCCTCCTCCTCCTCCTCCTCCTCTTTTCTCCAAGTAGGTGCCTGATACCGTGTCATTACCTGGCATCACCCGGGAAGAATGGGCCCAGGTGTTCCGTAAGAGGTGAGGAGAGGGGAAGGAGGGGAAAGGGAGCGAAGGGGAGGGAGCTACTTTCAGTGTCTCACCCTAGAAGAACGTAATAAATGTGTTGTACGAGAGAGAGAGAGAGAGAGAGAGAGAGAGAGAGAGAGAGAGAGAGAGAGAGAGAGAGAGAGAGAGAGAGAGAGAGAGAGAGAGAGAGAACAACAGCTGTGGGTTAAAGATGAGGTGAAGAGGATCATTAGGGTAGGTGAAGAACATTATAATTAGATTGATATACGACTTTAAAGTGTCTTGATTTATAACTTTTGTCTCCAAGGAAAGAAGGTAAAGACGACGCTGGGAAGGGTTATAGGATTAGCCTCAGAAGATTCTTAGAAGATGAAGGTTGAGTTGAGAGCAAAAGGCTTAGTACTTTCTTTATATCATCTCGTTTCCTTGGCAAGAGTGAGAGCGAGAGAGAGAGAGAGAGAGAGAGAGAGAGAGAGAGAGAGAGAGAGAGAGAGAGAGAGAGAGAGAGAGAGAGAGAGAGAGAGAGAGAGAGAGAGAGAAGGGGAAAGAGAGAGATTCCTTATTCTAACCCTTTTCCTTTTCCTCCTCGTCCCTCTTCTCTACCGACTCTACTATTTTTTCTTTAGTCTCCCCTTCACGCTCCTTATCCTTCCTGCTTTCTTGACTCCACTCTTTCCCTCCCGTCCCCTCCACTACAAAGCCTCTCGCTGTGACGGTGATGGCAGGCACCGCTGGGCCTGTAATTTGCACCCCCACGAGGTCACCTGAAATATAACCGTGTTGGTTGGGTCACGCCGTCGGTGTGAGTCACCCCTACGTTTATAGTTGTTACACGGCGGCTTAAAATGCGATATGGGATCCTTTTTATATTAGAGTTTGCCTGACCAGGGAGGTAGTTTGTGGAGGGACTATATACATGATCGGTGAAGCGTGGAATCAGCGGTTATTGGTTTGAAGTAAGTTGGGTTACGTGTACTAGGAAAGTTTATTGACCCGTGGAGAAAATGGTGGAAGAAAGGGTTATTTTTATATACATTTGGTTTTATTAGGTAAAGACTGGGCCAGAACATGAATTGGTGGTGGTTGTTGTTGTTGTGGTGGTGGTGGTCAGAGTTTGGTTAACATGGAAGGTATTGAAAGGTGTTACGTCAGCCCCATTGGGAGTACATTATGACCAGCCTATTGGGAGAACACTTTATCAGGCCTACTGTCAACGAGGGTAATATTGTTTCTGTAACATTCGATGCCTTTTTTTTGGGCCCATAATATTTTTGCTTCGCGACACAGCTGCTGACCGCGAATTTATGTAGCGATGGTTATGTTCGCCTGTCGTCCAAAGCGAGAAACTAAGAGATAAGAAGTGAACAAAAACTACACGTAAATGATAATGTTCTTCCTTTAACTTCATATACATAGTTGCATAATAGAAAAAAAAAGGTAATTTATTGGATATTCTTGTTATGGAAGATAAAAAAAAATCATCACCTATGCATTTATCGCAGTACCGTGCAATAGAATAGTTATTTTTATACTAGAAATCCCTCTGATTCACTGTGAAATATGACCCATGAAAATAGGGCGGGAATATTTCAGCAATTATCCCGGTGTTACGTGTGACTGTATGTGTGTATGTGTATATGTGTGTGTATATGTGTGTGTGTGGCGGGGGGGGAAGGGGGGCGTTTTGGCTATAACCACACATCATCGCCTCATCAAGTAACTCACACTGGGTTGGTAATCGCACCTCCTGTTCTTGCTAATCCCTGACGTGTAGGACAACGCATCAAATTAAGACCTGGTGCAAAGTCCTCGTATTTTATCGTTACTGAAGACTCGAATAATCTCCAAAAGGATGATCCCTCTGTGAATTACTTTTGGGTGACTGCAGTTAAACACGTGTTCTCATGCTCCTCAGGTGTTGAACAGATTATTTTATTATTATTACTATTATTATAAGTAGTAGTAGTAGTAGTAGTAGTAGTAGTAGTAATAGTAGTAGTAGTAGTAGTAGTAGTAGTAGTAGTAGGGAGAAAAGGTAGTAGATGTAGTGGAAAAAAGTAGCTGTAATAGGTATGTGATTATTCCTATAATTATAGCAATGTATATAACATCATTTTAAATTAGATTCAAAAAATATGTCGTAGTTGCAATAGAAGCTCGTTTCAAGTAATTATTATAATGTACCTCGTAAGTTAATAAACGGCGTGTCCTTATTACGAGACAAGACTCTTCTTCCCCGACTTCCTTTATATGACTATCACAATATATAATAGGTTATTTCTGGAAACACTATGGGAAAATGCAATATTTAAGTCTCTGAATCCTCTTTCTTACTCTTATAATGATCCTTTTTATACGTAGCTTCAATGAGATGCATGAGTCAATTTCTTCTGGCATATTTTTCATTATCCTTGAACTAGCAAAGTGTTGGTGTAACTGGAAATATTCATTCGCTTAAAAATTGCCCTCATTATACAGAATTGCAAGGAAAATATTATAAGACCATTCATTAAAATTTATTCGTTGTGGAGAACCTTATTAGGAGAAATAAAGTTTTAAATTATTGTATTTTCCAATAACGTCATGTCTGCATGGTAAAAAGGAAGAACAGTGCCGTGTTTCCTCCATATCCCAGTTTTTTTATTTTTTTATACTTGCACTGCTTCCTATATCCTCTTCCTATTTCTTCTTTAAAAACATTTTATTTATAGAAACTCTTTCCATTCTCTTTTTATGATCCTTTTAAGGCATCCTTATTAATCTCGCCCATATCAGACTCGCTGCTCCTAACCTTTTATATTTATTTTGTTCTCTTCCTGCCTGCTTTGTTATTTCTATTATGATATTGTTGAATCTTGTTCGTCATTTTATATATTATTAAATTTTCCCCTCCATTATTTCATTTTTATACTTAGAGGATCGGGTCTTGCCGCCGCTTCTCACGCTACCCCAGCTGCTGCTAAACGTCACAAGCGTCACGGCAGATATTAAACCCGCAGGGAGGTGAACAGCCTCTCATGTGACGCTAAACACTGTACTTACCTGGAAAGCAAGTGGAACAGTGACCAGTGAAGAGAAAATGTTCACGTCAGCCTCTCTAGCTAAGACGTCCGGGATGGTGTTGTGTTGAGGTGAATATAAAAGCGAAGCACACGTGTGTCGAACCCTTATGTGCCTTGTATGATCGTCGCGCTGTGTTGCCCCTACGGACGTTTGTCATCATTTGCATTTCGTACCATATTTGTTGTTCTCAGAAACCTGGTCCTTAAGGGTCTGTCGTGGTTACCATGCACGGGGGAACATTGTGTTGTACCTGGCGCGGTAGGGGTCGAGTGTGCGGGGGAGCCTAGGAAGTACTTGGCGGCCGTGCAGGTGGCTCGTCTTGGCTACCTGCACGCTGTTGAAATACGCGGCACGCATCGGGCGAAAGTGTGTTTGGAAGAAGACAGTGCTATTACCCAGTATGACTATGGAAATGGAGTGTCTCGGTATGTAACATTCAGCTGCATAGAATATGTCGGCGTTGTTGCTGCTAATGAAAAGAATAATGTGCGGACTTTATGGCGGCTTCTAGGGTGGGGTTAGGCGGGTGATCGTCGGTGGTCGCTGAATGTTTTATCTGCACTAGACCCCGAATATTGAAATGGTAATAAATATGGAAATTAAATGTCTTTGCTACTTGGAAAACAAAGGAGAGCGAGCCTGGTTGAAATTCGGGAGGAGCTTGATACCCTCCCAGACTGAGTTGTAGTAAGAAGTGCAGTACTGCACAGGCCAGCTGGATGGCCTCTGCAGTGATGTTCTCATAAGGAAACCTGCCGCAGTTTAAGCTGTCAAGATAATTATTCATGTTTATGTTATTTTTTAAGAACAATTCAAATATTGACCATTAGACTATCTAATCAATTCAATACTAATGAGTAAAAGGAAATGTCTTTGCTCTTAGGACATATTTTTTAGACTAACCACGAGATCACTCTGGCAAGCTCTCAACGTTGACTATGCAAGAGGAAGCTGTGGGGTACGGGCAGGCAAGGGTCAGCGTCCCGAGATAAGAATGCAGCCACCACTGGGACGCGCGGTGTACTCTCGTTACGCCTGTTGCTCCGGCTTGCTCTTCCTGCCACTGAATGCTGCTGCTGCGAAGTGTGACATGACCAGTCCATTCCCTGACTCCTCTAAGTATAAGTTGGCAGGCCTGCTTTTTTATGCAACCATTTGTCGTGTGTTGATTTTTTATTCTATTTTGCGGCGAAATTTTTGTTTCCACGGATGAGTGAGCTGCATAAGACTCGTATTCCTGACTCGCCAGGGTTTGCACGCACGCACGCACACATGCATACACACACACACACACACATTCACACACACACACACACACACACACACACACACACACACACACACACACACACACACACACACAATACAAATAGGAAATGCTTTACTGCTGAATTCGCGGGAGTAGTGGTGATAATCTTGCCTATTGAACGATTCGTCTTTGCTCTTAGGTTGATGAATTTCTTGTGTTCGATACATCTCGCTAAAAGGATGCAACATGGATTCAATTGAACATGCAGTTAACTTAGAACCAGAAAACCAGTTATCACATAAGTCGAAAAGTTTCTTGGTAAACGATCAACAACGCTTCAGTGTATGAGTTGCTCTAAATCTGTGGAAGAGAAAAGAAACTGGCTTGGGAGCGTGTGGAGGAGAGCGAAGGGGAGTGATAGGGAGGGATGGAGCGTGGGGGCGGCGGCAAGGAGTGAGGGCGTGGGGCGGTGTGAGGGAGTGAGGGTTAGGGGGAAGACAAGGGCGGAGGAGGCGGACAAAAACCGGACAGTCCAGTACGCCCCAACACGCACTCACCACCCCACTCCCTGACGAGCCCTCCCGCTGGTGCTGTTTACTACTGCCTCTACTGCTGCAACCACCACGACTGTTACTGTTACTGCTGCTGCTAATGCTACTGCTACCTCGATTCTCGCCTCCTACACGCTTAAACTCCTACTTTTATGTTTATTTTAATTGTAAAAGCGTTACGTAACACTGATTCAGCGGATCTTCCAGTATAAAAAAGTAGGAGTAGTGGCAGGTGCACCGTGTGGCTCTGTTTAGCCCTTGTTATCACAGGTGTACAGAGTGACATTCCCGACCTTGGTGAGTCTCTGTTCTCGTCCCTACCTCAGCGACTTACCTGAAGGACACCAGCCTCACCTGCGTGATGTGACCAGCCTCTATCTCCCTAACAGAGTCCAGTAGCGGGTAAACAGCACCTCCCCCCTCCCCCTACCCGCAGGCTTTACTGATGAGAGAAACGTGCTTTGTGTGTGTGTGTGTGTGTGTGTGTGTGTGTGTGTGTGTGTGTGTGTGTGTGTGTGTCTGTGTGTGTGTGTGTGTGTGTGTGTGTGTGTGTGTGTGTATGTCGTAGAATATTATCATTATTTGTATTTGTATTTGTGTTTGATGCACATATAACTAACTTCTCTCCAGATCATTTTCTCTTTATGCTCTCTCTTTCTTTCTCTATCTTTCTCTTTCTCTCTTTCACACACACACACACACACACACACACACACACACACACACACACACACACACACACACACACACACACACACACACACACACAACTGTTGATTTGCTTCACAGTTTACTCTTGCCCTCTTCATCCTCTCTTATTTTATTATTTTGTTTTCTTGACCCCAGAACTGTGATGAAACAGTATTCAGGTGTGACTTAAAGTAACATTATAAGTGAATGGTTTCTTGCCCTGCTTCTTAACTCTGCCCTTTGCTTCCTCCGTGTTCTTTTTTTGCATTTGATCTCCCTCACTTTTCCTCGTGTTGGCTGACCGTGTTCTCAATCCATGGCAGGATATTTTTCATTTCTCAGGCACCAAGGTATCACTTACACTTTATTTTTTTAATACTGAATTAACACCTGCTATATCCGAGGACTTTTTTTTCTTCTTCTTACTGAATCAGCTTTCCACTTTCTCGTTCCTAACATTGTTGTCACCAGCTAGCTCCGACATCCTCCCATCAGCACGTAAGGGAAGGGATGAGTGATTATAGCACATCCCCTTCACTAGGTTCCCATTCGTCCTCTTTCTCCTGACGATTCCACTTTCCTTGAGCCCATATCTTTCAACACCATTTCCTTGCATTGCCTCCTTTTCCCTTACACGACTCTGCTTGTTCTCATGTTAATCGTCTTCATTCGCTCTCAGCATCTGAAGCTCCTCACATTCTCTTATACACATTTCACACTTTATTGCTCATCATCACTTTTCAACAGTGTTTCAAGGGCCGCTCTCCTCCCTTGATGTCTTACTCTTTGCCTCAACCCTCACGTTCCTCAGTACTTACCACACCTCGCCCTCCTCGCACCTCGCAGACGCTCCCCTCGTCATAACTTCCTCCCTCGCCGTGACGGGGCGAGGACAGAGCCATTTATCTCTCTCCCCGTTTTGCCCTGTCGTGCTGGACCCCTGCGTGGCGCCTTTTCGATACTTCCTTCTCTTTCCTCGCCTCCTCTTTTCGCCCGACTTTCCTTTTTCCCACTATTTTCAAGTATGTCACTTTCTTTTACATTTTCTCGTTTCTGAATTTAAAGCCAAACTTCTACACAGTTTTTTTCCCCCCCATTTCGTCCCTCCTGGACCACTGACTCTATTGAAGTTTGTAAACTTCAAAAGAAAAAAAATCTGTCCAGAAAGATTTAAAGAAATTATCAAAGCTTTGTTTTCTGTATTCTATTTCCTACTGGACTGATATATCAAAGCAAAGAATTACAAATAAAGTGTCTTATGATAAAACAAAAGGTTAAGACAAGGTTAAGACCTGAACTCTTGAACACTTTGGGCTGTAAATGTCACGGGAGCAGCAGCGTGTGGTGTGTGTTTGTGTGTGTGTGTGTGTGTGTGTGTGTGTGTGTGTGTGTGTGTGTGTGTGAGAGAGAGAACACAATAACGTATTTATTATCTATTCTTAGGTCAGAATCACTTTCACTGTTTCATAACGCCACATACAAGTCTTTTTTTTTGCCTTTCTCTTGCTTAAAATGAAATGAACCCAGCATCAAGGAAAACAATAAGTAAATTCGGATCGACGTAAAAATCTTTCTTTTCCCTCTCACTCCATTGTGATGAATGATCTCTCCACATGAAGCCACGCCACGCCCTTTACTGCGGGGATATTCTGAGCAAGGTTTCGATCGGCAACGCATGGCTGATTATGCATAGATGTGTTCGCTCAGTAAGATTTTTGTCCTTGTACTAGTATTTTGTAACCTTTCTCTTATGTTTCAAGAGCTAAATATTTAGGAGAGGAGTAAAATTATTACATTGGCCTACACTTTCGGCGGCAAATGTACCTTATCGCCTTGAAAATGTCAGGTAAAAGGTATTCAGTTACCAAACGGAAAGACGAAATTGTTGCTCCAGTAAATCATTGAAATCCGAAAGCACATGGAATGGCATGTTTTCCGGTCCTTAGGGAGAGAGAGAGAGAGAGAGAGAGAGAGAGAGAGAGAGAGAGAGAGAGAGAGAGAGAGAGAGAGAGAGAGAGAGAGAGAGAGAGAGAGAGAGAGAGAGAGTGGTCTGTGAGGTAAATTGACTTAACTCTAATTGATCCCGAATTAAACTAACTTTATAGCACCATAAGCTTCACATCTCTCTTGACGCCTCCACTCAACTCATGATAAGCTTCACAGTACCTACTCTTATTCCGCAATGTTCTTACGTGCACGGGACTACACACTTGCTGACGCCTGCTGCTACAGTGGGTGAATTGGCTTCAGTCTGTGGGGCTGAGAAGAGATGGGAGGAGGGGGCGGACCTCACCTGCTCTGTGATTTCCTTCAACTTCACCCACTTTACTCTGACTTGCTTTCAGGCTACGAGAATGTGGGAAAAGCTCGACCATTATATTAGACCAATCTTCTTTCTTTCTTTCTTTCTTTCTCTCTCAATTAATAGCAATTATATTCTCTGTTAGACTTCAAAGGGGCTCCAGCTCGCCTGCTGCCTGCCCTCCATACCGTCGACGCCCTCGTGCATGTTTTGTTGTCGTAAATGTTAAGCGGCTTGAATCGCAAGACCTTATCGATTGTGTAAATAATGCATCAACTAACGAAAGGTTGTGGTATTTTATTGATATTTATTTATTACTCGCTCTCTTTTTCATTTTGTGTATCTGTCTTTTTTCTTTCTTTCTTTTTTCTTTCTTTCGTTCTTTCTCTCTTTCTCTCTCACTCTCGCCGTCTCGTTTGATATATATATATATATATATATATATATATATATATATATATATATATATATATATATCGACCGTATTAAACACGTATTTGTGCCTTAGATTCCTTTCGTCACAGTGTACAAGTCCTAAATTGATGTATTTTCACAAACTGTCCTGTGTTTCAAATTCTTCCGTAACAAATCGGTTATCCTTGACTGGTCAGGCAGCAGCTGAATGTTCCTCTTTACTATGTGCAATTTTTCCCTAACATCACTGTTTTGAGTTTTAGCGCTTGACTTGAATTTGATTTTAAAAATGGAAATATTTGCGTGGAAAAAGCTATTAGATATTATTTCCTAATAACAACAGTTCAAAGGTTAAAAACTGCAATTGTTTGGAAAAAGAACACACAATAATTAGTATTATCAATGTTGGTAGAACAGAGAGAGTATGGCAAAGTCAATCAATCGACGAGAGAGAGAGAGAGAGAGAGAGAGAGAGAGAGAGAGAGAGAGAGAGAGAGAGAGAGAGAGAGAGAGAGAGAGAGAGAGAGAGAGAGAGAGAGAGAGAGAGAGAGAGAGAGATGAGTAGTAGTAGGAAGAGGAGGAGGCTTGGCAGTGTGAGGAGGGAGCCAAAACCCTCAGGCAACTCCAGGGCGGTGATCTGTGTAAATAGCGAGGAAGAGGAGGAGGAGGAGGAGGGTGCACTCAGTACGAGGGGTTGTGGTTAGCTTGAGTGAGGCAAAAGGTGGCGGTAGGCTTATAAATGGATACAGTTGGTTTACTAGTGGATAAACGTTACCAAGATAAGTCAATAAATCACAAGAAAAGAAAGTCTGAGTGTAGATGGAAGTATTCATTTCTAACCTCAACTGTGTAAAATAGATAAGGATGATCTACTGCATATGAAGATGGAGTAAAAGCAGGAGGGAGTTGTCGTACTCTCTGATGTGTTGAAGGAAAGGGTTCACTGAATATGTGAGGTCATGCCGTCATGCTCAAGATATACAGCATTTGGCCTAAGGGGGCTGCAGCAATTCTTCAGAGGCAATCATGCGAACCATATACACGGGAGGCACAAGCACACGCACGCACACGCTCACACATATACACATCCACACACACATTCTATCTTACTCTCTATCTATCTATTTATCTATCTTTCTCTTTATTTTCATTGCTCCCTTATACACATACACACACATACACACAACCATTCACACATACAGACACACACATACACAGTCAGACACACACACAAACAGACAGATACACACACACACACACACAGACAGACAGACAGACAGATAGACAGACAGGCAGACACACACACACACACACACACACACACACACACACACACACACACACACACACACACACACACACACACACACACACACACACACACACACACACACCAGAGACGGCATACAACTGTTGGTGGTGTTGGTGATGGTAGAGGTGGAGGAGGGAGAGAGGAATGCAGATGTTGGCAAGATGCCTACGACCAAGCCGAGTAAGGACTGCCTGGCGCCCTCAGCGGACCCGGGCAGCAGCCAGACCCCGGACCTGCCCCTCAGAGTCCCTTCCTTGCACCATCCTTCCTTCCTCTGCACTGGTGAAACGGTGGAAGGTTGAGGATGGAATAAACCTTTCCTCTTGATTTTAGTAATTGATATATCACGTAGATTTTCCTCGTCACTTGGTACTGTGTTGAATTATTGCTTGGACAGTGAGGGAAGACCCCACAGAGATGACCATTTTTCATTGCGTCTGCTGATTTATTACTCCCTTGACGGTGCGAGTCTGATGAATCATCATGAATGTCATCATGGTACAGATACACGCCTCGATCCTGCAATTCACTACTAAAAACATTTACACGGACAGGCACGAGAAGCGTCCCAGATGAATACCCGTCACAACGCTGCCAAAACAAAGATATAACTGTAAAAAATTTTTGGAATATTTAGCTCTGCAACTCCCGACAAGCATCACGTACTAAGAAACTTCTGCAATCACTAGTCAACTCAAAACACATTATTACCTCATAAGTGACTGGTTGTAAGTGTAGATCCACAAAGTAAGTTGCCATATGAACTGTGATGACTTGAAAGCCGCTGGCCTGCACGATTGTCAGTTAACTCGCGCCTTTGAAAAATATAATATTAGAAAAGCTCAAGATCTTAGTTCTTGGCATCACATGGAGTGGTATTTCGTCAGTGTGTCCGGTCTTTCTTTCTTGTTGTTTCATCCTCCGTTGAAAGAAAGATGAAAGAAGTTGGTTTGACTCGTGTTTCGGGTGTTCTTTCTGCTTTTTCATTGTTTGTGCATGTATGTAAATGTGTGTGTGTGTGTGTGTGTGTGTGTGTGTGTGTGTGTGTGTGTGTGTGTGTGTGTGTGTGTGTGTGTGTGTGTGTGTGTGTGTGTGTAAAAGAGAGAGAGAGAGAGAGAGAGAGAGAGAGAGAGAGAGAGAGAGAGAGAGAGAGAGAGAGAGAGAGAGAGAGAGAGAGAGAGAGAGAATACCAATGACATGGATAGTATCGAACACATGTGATTTGGTTATATGCAGGCGAACTCATGGCATGCAAGTCTATCTGCTTTCGTGTTTGTAGCGAGACTTTTCATCTCCTCTGTTCCCAAGGGAGCTGGTGTGCTTATTTTTTTGGAAACCTGAACAAAAAAGAAAAGAAGAGCATGGTATCGGAAGGCCCCTCGAGGCTGCTGATCCTCAGATACACAAATGGACCTTAAAAGCCTGACTAAGATGTCTAAGAATAAGTCAGGAATGATAAATCTGTTCTTAGCTTGGCATAAGGAAGATAATGTGTCCGCTGCTGGGCTTGTAGTTTTGGTATACAGGATAGACAAACATTGTAGGCCGGTGATAGAGTTTGTCAGTTTATGCTTATACTTTCCTTAATCTTGAAAAATTTCTTTGTTTTCATATAAATAAAGAGTAATTTGCTCCACCAAGGCAGTCTGCTTAGATAGTTAAAGCCAAGTCGTCTGTATGGAGGTGGTCGGTCGAGGGTGTGCTCACCCAGCCCGTAAATCACAAACTCAGAAAGCGAGACTCACCAAATAGGGCGTCGGGGTGCGCATGGACATTCAGAAGGCCGAGGGTCAAAGTCACCAGGTCTCAATAAGCTGCCCTCGACGCTTGACCGACCCGTGCCGCCCGTCGAGGAGAGGACGCGGCGTGCAAGCTTGGGATTAGTTACTGCAGCAGGCAAGTTGCAGCTCCTTGCCGGCAGCACTTTGGGAAGGCGCGTCACACACAGTGGCTTATGGAATTCAGACGCATCTCACTACAACGATAAGAAAGTATAGATGATTAAGCTGAACGTGGTTTCATGGGTAATAAAGAATACTAATCATTTACATATATCGATTATGAGAATGGCTAAATGATTAAGTGCTGTGCTGTACTCTCTATGTAAAGTGCACCGGAAAATTTGCACTTGCAGTTAGTGAAACATTATAAATATTTTACCGGACCATTATCACGTGACGTTATGCTTGGAATCCCATTACTTTATTATTGTAATTCCTTTTCATTTCAGAAATAATGTTACATCTGAGTAAAACGTTTAATAGAGAACAAACATAAATCCTGTCTTCCATCTTGATTGAAGTTGTAATAGATATTCATTGGTCATCAACATTCATTAAGTTGGTGTCGCCTCTGAAGACTTGGAGGATGAAGACTTTTATGACCTGTCTCTGTGTGGGAGAATAATTATTAATATTCACTGCAGTTACTTGGGTTTGACACTTTTTGCATTTCATCCTTTTCTTGTTATAATGTGTTTAAAAAGTAGTTCTTTGGTAATGCATTTGTTCTATCTTTGTAGGGTTCGTGTTATAGCAGTATTGATGCTGGTGTTAATGTTTGAAAATTGTATATGTTTATCTTTATTTTAGAGATGACGTGGTAGACAGACTGGGAGGGTAAAAAGTACACCTTGCCGGGCGGGTGGAAGTGAGGCGGGTCTCGGTGAGCGGTGAGTGGTGAGAATAATGAGGAAAGTCGTGAGGGCTGGAGGAATTTCAGACTGAAGGACGTAACAGTGGAGGGAAAACTCTTGATGGCAGATTTGTTTCCTCGTTTTTCTTAGCGCCATGATTGGTCTGTTGGAAAGGTATGTGTGTTGCTTAATAGTATTGAAACTTCATTCCGGGAAACAGAAGGAACTATACTAAATGAACACGAATACACAATAACAAGGAGCAACTGTTGGCAACGGAGCGAGTGGCAACCTTTACCTGGGCAAGGCGGCAGGTGCACTGGTGTCATCGCCCGACAATTCGCATCTGAACATCTCGGACCCTCGCAGAAACTGAAGTAAACTTACACATCTCCGAGGCTAAGCTGAAGACACTGCTAATGTTGTTGTGATTTTTTTTTTTCCACACAAAACTATGCCAGAGAAAGGTGAAGCGTGGGTTGTGTGTATAAGGCGGTGCACTGCTCCTCCAGATGTCCTCTAGAAAAGTATATAAAATAATGATGACCGTCTAAAGGCAACACCTGCTGATGCTGCTGTGTTTCTTTGTCGATTGTGGAATAGCAGAGGGAGAGAGAGAGAGAGAGAGAGAGAGAGAGAGAGAGAGAGAGAGAGAGAGAGAGAGAGAGAGAGAGAGAGAGAGAGAGAGGGAGAGAGAGAGAGAGTCAGACACACAGACAGACAGACAGACGGACAAAATATGGCAACACCACTGATTTTGCATTTAAGACAAAGAACGCGTATTCCTGGTCTATAATAGATATTCTGCCAACGCAGGACTCGTCTGACAATTAATTAATTTCTCTCTGTCCTCGTGCAACGTCCAGCTTAGTCCACGTAGATGCAGGTAATAAGTGCTGTTGTCAGTGGCACAGCATTTGCCAAGTCACTCTAAATGTCGATTTGCAAGAAGGCGAAGGTTGGTAATGCTCCGCGTGTGAGGCTGAGTGATTAACTGAGGTCAACTTGCTCCGGAGAGGAACAGACGGCGAGGCGGCAGCCTGGGGTGGTGTTGCGGGGTGAAGAGGAAGGGAGGGAGGGAGAGGGTGGGTGTGGGGAGCCAAGAGGAAGGAAGGGGAGGAGACGGCATGCCCTTGAGCTCCACCCGTCCAGCCGACCACTTCTCACATTTGTTCGTGTGTGTGTGTGTGTGTGTGTGTGTGTGTGTGTGTGTGTGTGTGTGTGTGTGTGTGTGTGTGTGTGTGTGTGTGAGAGTGTGTGTGTATCAAACAAATTTAGGGACTGCCTTGTGACTTTCTTTACTTCCTTACATACAATTTATACTGTTTTCTTTTTCTGTAACTCACCTGCTAAACTATTATTTTTACCATAAACGACTCGACCCGACGCAAACCAAATCTTAATTGAGTACGTGCGTGCAATGCGTTCGAGCGTGACAACAAACGGTCTTCAGTCCTTCATGTCATCCCTCTATTGTCGGAGCAAGATCTATTGATTTAGGTCTTGTTCATTATACCTTTGTTGGAGCATCAGAGGAATCAGACCGAGGAGTGTGTGAAAGGCAATGGTTGCTGGTGCAGTGACATCGATATTGCAGAAACAGGTTTTTTTTATATTACTTTTGCTTGTGTAAGCAATCTTTGTTTTGTAATCTTAAGCTAGAAATCCTTTTTTGTTATTTTAGCAACTTTACAAAAATTATTGATACTGTCAACTTGAAAAGCAATCCTGTTATATTTGGGTAACTGTCAAGACGACTCTGAACTACGGTTAAAGTAGCACGTATAGTGTCAATAAGTTTTTCTTTCTGTATTAATCTACTTGCATGGTATGCTCTCAGTTCATATATTTTTTTTGTAAGAGTAACGATTTTTTAAGTTCCAATGAAAACCATGAATCATGGAACATGTAGTTTGATGTTTGATTAAAATTCTAGGGACTTTGTTGACTTTCATGCTAAGCAAAGCTTTGTCTCGTTTGGAATGTCATTTATCAAATGCTTATCATGTGATCTTTAAAATACACACACACACACACACACACACACACACACACACACACACACACACACACACACACACACACACACACACACACACACGTAGAGAGATGACCCAGAATATCCAACTTTATAGAAGCTGCTTGAACTAAAGATGAGATGTGAACATTTAAGTTGAGATTTTATTAATAAAGAACCGCCCTAGAAAGTTCATTGTAGAGGAGGGGAACAGTTGAGTGTCATTGAAGAAAAAGATATAGTTGTCGAAAGGTTATGCCGCGTAAATAGTAACAAACTTTTGGTTTTGAGGCATTGAGCAACACAATGTTTGCCTTTCTCACATTCAGAGATTATAAAAAAGATTAGAAGTTAGGTGCTCTGTGGCGTCTCTCCGTAAACTATATATATATATATATATATATATATATATATATATATATATATATATATATATATGTATATATATATATCTGTGTGTGTGTGTGTGTGTGTGTGTGTGTGTGATATACACAATGTTTCCGTTAATGGTGAATAAAACAATAAAAACAATATATACCAACACATTTAGAACATTATTTCACTGCTTGCCAAACAATGCAGTCATGAATTATGCAGCGAACCTAATGCTGCCCAAGTCCAGCTGAGTAATTTGATTATTTCATTCATTAGAGGATTCTCTCAGTGGACTGTCTCGGGCAAACAGGGCGTGAAGCTGACCACTGTGTGTGAGGCTGATATTTTGATGCTTCCTGGACTTTGTGTGGCAGGCATCACTTTACTGAATTATTCCTTTTAGGATTGGCCATGTAGGAGTCCATTATTATATTTGGCATCACACCCAATGTGAAAGTGGTGAATTCTGTTTATGAATCGTCGGTGTGGCTGAGAAGAGTTTGATATACGTATATTAGTAGTCATTTAGGTTACGGCACTTCGCAAATTCTAACTTGGTCACCTCAGTCCAAGCTGACTTACTGACCAATGTCTTAATTTATCAGGATATAGTGACTCGTGCACCGGCTTGATTCCCTTCACAAAAATGAATGCCACACTCTAATCCCGAAGTCACTTACACTTACGTCTTTGCAGGCCACGTCTCTGTCACCAGTTGGACTCCACAATGAAGGTTTCCCGTGAAAAGGCATCCCCGCGACACTCCTTCATGTCATTAAGGAGACCGTCACCTTTGAGTTTCGAGCAGATGTCTGTATTACCGACACATCACCTCAATGCCTACCTCTCCCTGAATGAGAGCAGTCTTGAGCGTCTGCTGCAGCGTGGGACGGAAGTGGCGAGGAGTGGGTTGAGAGTAGGTTGGAGGAACTCTCAGCTCAGATATTCAGATATACTCTGGAGTTCATAATGTTGGAGTAGAGTTTAGCGGCGTCAGGAGGCAGGGAGGGGAAGCCTGGTCTGGCGCGTGTGGTCATGATAGGATGTTACCATGGGGAGAGAGAGAGAGAGAGAGAGAGAGAGAGAGAGAGAGAGAGAGAGAGAGAGAGAGAGAGAGAGAGAGAGAGAGAGAGAGAGAGAGAGAGAGAGAGAGAAAGAGTACATTTATACTAATTATGTGCATATTTGCTCTATCAAACACAAAACCACTTGATCCTGAGGTGCTTGTAAACCTTCAACACACTTCTATGATTCCAGTGGTTATTATCGTTTTATTGAGTGTCAAGTGAAAACAATAACTGTACGTATAATAACTGGTCCTAGAGCTGTTAATTACTCGCTTGAAATTAGTATAAATGACCACCACTCAAATTTCAGTGTAGCTATTTTCGCTTGTTGTGGAGCTAATTGTCAGGTTAGTAATCGGATGCAAAAAGAATACCTGTATTTGCATACCTGTATACCGTGTCATTAGCGATTCTGCATGAATACAATCGGTTTTTGTCAAGTTTAGAATGTGTCTTGCAAGATTGTTATGTTTTATATTTATCTTCTTGGGAGTCAAGTAAATAATCTCAAAAATATGTAGTGTTCTGGACTTCATTGTGTGTGTGTGTGCGCGTGTGTATGTCGTGCAGGGGAAAAACAAGGGCTGATGATTTCGTTGTTTCAGAATGTTTCGCATAAGATACCTGTCTAATACCCTTGAGTTAAAGTAGCACGTGTAGCAGGTATCGTTTTCTTCATTGGTTAGCACATTGCCTTAATGCCACTTGTATTGCTCACTTGCATGTCCCTTTATCATCCTTGCCCACTTTTCGTAATGACCAGTTCATTCTCTTATTAGGAAGCAAAGTGTTATATTAAACGGAAGTAATGGATGACTTGGGAATTAATACAATGAAGGGAAGACAACAGATGAATGAATAATTGTCATAATATATCACACTTCCAAATAAATGCAAGATAATTGAGAGAACAGTGCATACATTAGAGTAACCGTAAAATAGATAAATTACCATGGAAATCAAGCGGAGACAACACTAGCGATGCAATCATTGTTATTTTTATTCTAGTGTTGCTGTTGATGTTCACTAAGACTCATTGTTTGAGTAGCCATAACGATCCGTGTCTCTATAAGTGTAAATGTACTGATTGTTTTTGTACGTGAAAAATATAGAACGATGATAAAACTTGCTACACCTGCCCTAGTTAGCAACACCTTGATTTTACTATAAACTTAACGAGCTACGAGTGGTGATGACCCGAGTTCTTGTTCGAGGTTCATACCCATAGGTCTATATATTATCTACCATCTGGGTTGATAGATTTTAGGAAGTGATTATCAGATGAAGTTGATGTGGTTGTCTGGTGTTCTTTCTGCTCAGGTGTCAGCAGTCGCGGCACAAACTTCACTGCAATCCGCTTCATGCTTAAATCATGAGTCAAAATGGCTTGTCATGACCCAACTGAAATTCCAGATACATGATACAACTCTCTGATGATCAATCTTTTGTCTGTTTTAAACAAATAATGTAGCTTTTTTATTGTTTTGTCATTTATGGATTTGGACAATCTCCTTGAACGTTTTTCACTGTCCACTGATGTTCTCCCGTTTTTCTAGTGAAAAAATTCCAACTCAGCTCATTGCTTCCTCATAATGTTTATTATTTTTATTTTTTGGATTTCATATACCTCAGAACTTGTTTTGGCCAATCTGATAAAATTTTATGCAAACGCGTTTTGTCATTTCAAATGCGACATCCTGCAGAAGTACGTGTAACTAAAACAGCAGCACACACCTAACTATGAACGATGACTTGAACATTATTACAGTATACAGTCACGAACACATCAGGTCATGTCTGGGTTGCATAACATGACTCATGACTGGTTACAATATATATATATATATATATATATATATATATATATATATATATATATATATATATATATACATATATATATATATATATATATATATATATATATATATATATATATATATATAGATCTGTCTCAATATATTTTTACACACCTAGAGAGAGAGAGAGAGAGAGAGAGAGAGAGAGAGAGAGAGAGAGAGAGAGAGAGAGAGAGAGAGAGAGAGAGAGAGAGAGAGAGAGAGAGAGAGAGAGAGAGAGAGAGAGAGAGAGAGAGAGAGAGAGAGAGAGAGAAGGAAAAAAAAGAATGTGTGTTTATATAAACACACACACACACACACATAAGTGTGCAATTTATTTTATGACTTGTGAAGTATCCTCAGTGTACGTATGTCACTCATAAGTGTGCTGCTAAGGGCTCACATTGTTATATTCATCCTATCTACCATCTGTTTCTCTTTTCTTTTTCGGTAAGTGTACTCTTGACCACTTGAGTTTTCAGCGCACCTTCCCCACCACTCAAACTCCCCTACATACCTCATACCTTTCCCTTCCCCTTCAGCAGCCCTCCATACACTACTAGCGAAGAACACCTCATGCTACTCGGCGTATATCCGCAGCTCGTAGATAGAGTGGAATAAGATGACTTGGCCATCTTGAGACTAGGTTGTCGCTGGATAGAGAATAAAAGAGTAGGTGAGGACGTTGTAGAGGCGGGAGAGTGGGATGAGGGAGGGAGAAAAAGGGGCTCGGACATCGATTATTGGCAGAAACGTGGGAGGGAGACGGAGAGAAGAGGGAGAGAGAAATCCATGTGCGTGGTGACATATATGACGACAGGTGAATGAGAGAGCGACTAAAGGTGTGACTAGAGGACAGGTGATGAACATAGCATCATCTCGCTACCTGTGATGAGTTGTGAGTTTTGATAGAAATGGTGTTGACTAGTGATGTGAAGGTCAGTGAGGATGAAGTAACCTGTTTCAACGTAGTGTGGTCTGCGTTGTATCATCGTGACCTTGACCCTGACCTTGATTGACTGGTGATCCTTGGCTGTCGCTGTTGCTTCTCCTTTAAAAACAGCTGATTAAATGTCCCTGCTGCGTCTGTTTGTCGTTGTGCTTCTATCTCTCTTTCTCTTTCTCACTCTCTCACACACACAAATTTATGGAGTCACTTTTTCTGTAGTGTACCCGCCCCTGTGCTCGATCCATGTGTTGTCCTACACCTTTGTGGTTACGTCTTGGTCTCATCACTATTATTAAGGTCGTCCAAGCGGAACAATGTACGTGGTAATAGCAGTAGTAGCATCACAGATTGTGTAATAGGTAATAGCCCACAGGCACTCCTGGTGATTCATGTGTACATCTTGTTACCTTACTTACACTTTTACATCTTGTGTTATTAGAAGTATCGAACCTGTAACATTCATTTTTAGTTTTTTTTGGTTTTGTTTTCGCTTTTTATTATATATGTCTTTGTTTATCTATTTATTCATGTATGTATTTATTCTTTACAGTGAACAAGAAACATCCAGACCATCAAAGTACGTTTGTTGAAGAGGAAGTTGTTTCTAATCTACTTGCTCGAGGAACTGAATTTTTACGAAGGTAATATTCTATTATCATGTGTTCAGTAGACCTTGAAGGTTAGATCCTTTTTTGATAGCCGCCTCCTTGCCCGCGTATCCTTTATATCCTTTCTAAACAATAGCAGTACCTTTCCATCAGCTTTTTTTTCTCCAGCCACGGTAAGTGTGTGAGGGAGGCAAGGGCCGCTGGGAGTCAGTAATGGAGTTTAGGTGTTGCCAAGACGGCGCGAGACCTTGTGGTTGGTGGCGAGAAAACCCAGAATAACGGAAAGGTGAAACTTTCCGGAAGGAAAGTAAATAAATATAGCAGCTCTCTGACGCCGCGTGATCAGAATTTCTATTATTTGTATTAAAATGTATTATGGAAATGCATGGTTCAGAATGGTCATGGCATTTTAACCGCTAATTTGAGGCGGATGTTGTTGGTATATATATATATTTTAGAGTATTAATTACTGTGGACTGAATTTGTTTCTGGTTTTGACACGTAATTGTTCTGCTGGCGAAAGAAAAGGAAGGTGAGGGAGAAATATTTACAAAAACAATATGATTTCAATGGGGTTACTAAGGTCAGATAAACCCTCCCGAAAAACAGACTACAAAATCACAAATGTTTTTGGAATTTCTACGATTTTGCATTTATTTTTTCATTGATTGATTTCTTTTCATAGAGGAATTTAGGAGAATGGGTATGGGTGTGGCTGGTGTGGTGAGGATTGTGTAGCATCTCTATCCCATTTTCTATCCAATTATTCTAATTTTATAAACAAATAAGTTACCTAACTTTCACAATCCATATCTTGCAACAAGAGAAGTTGATTATGATAGTTTGATATTGTTTAAAAGCCCGAACCTTCAGCATGCGTGTCGTATTCCAATATAGAATCGTGTTCAGCGATGACTGGCTGCAGTGAAATGAATTCGTTTCTGCAGTATGATTAAAATTCATATGAAAAATAAGTATTATGTGGCAGGATAATCCATACTACCAGCCAAGCACCCCACAAAGGCATCTTAAAACGGGTACACTTTCTTACTTATAGACCTTGCTGCTTTCCCATTAATACGTTACTATACTTTTCTGCTGGCTAAGGAACACAAAGATACATTCATATAAACCCATACAATAGACGGAAAAATCCCTCACTGCGT
>JAPQNM010000042.1:6945812-6953312 GCA_029783475.1 Metacarcinus magister
TATTGGAAACGAGTTGTAGTTGTTGGCTCGTGAGTTTTTGTCAGAGTTGGACGGGCGTGTGTGTAGTTGACAGCGTGGAGTACGTGGGAGTCAAGTAGGATGTGTAACTGGTTTTATATTACTTAATGTTATATGATGTTCGGATTATTGTGATTGATTTAGTTATCGGAATGGACACAACATATTTTACTCTCTGTATATAATCTTGCTTTACTCACTCAGTTCATAATTTTGCTGACAACGAAAGCAACTGAAAATAACATTTCTGAAGACACATCACTGCACTGTGCATGATACTGACATAGGTAAACACGAACATGAATTTCAGCTTAGAAAAAATACACCAAAGAAAACAAGTTTGAGGAACAAATTCTAAAAATACATGATGACATGTTTTGCTCGCGTGTGAGACATACTCTTTTTTTTTAATATTCTGTTCCAATACAGTGAGAATAAATTAAAAGGATCGTGTGCGCTCACTCCTACTACTACTACTACTACTACTACTACTATCAATATTACTTGTACTGGAAATAATAACAATAATAATAATGATAGTAATAATAATAATAATGATACAACCACCACCACTGAATCTACTACTACCGCTACTGCTACAAGGTTAAATAGTACAAAGTTAGATATATACAACTGAGAGGGAGAAAGGGAGGTAGGGATGGAGGGAGGGAAGGAGGAAGAGGAGGCGAGTCCCCCAAAGTCGTCGAATGATCTCTGGGGATTAGAGATTACGTTGTTGCAGTAATTGTGAGGCAGACATACACGGCTTGATTGGATGTCATATGTGGCTGGTGTTCTCTTGGGTGATTTTAGATTCAGGAGCAGGGATGAGATGTGGGACCTTGGCGAGGAATGATGATGAGTGTGAGCGTGTAGTGATGGTGATGGTGATGTGTGAGTGTGATGGTGACTGTGATGGTGACTGTGGTGGTGATAGTTGTGCGGCATTGCTGATTAAAGGAAATTATGCCAACAAATGATAATTGTCTTAATAAAAGCATGACCAGTACACACACACACACACACACACACACACACACACACACACACACACACACACACACACACACACACACACACACACACACACACACACACACACACACACACACACACAGGCGAGCACCGAATTTCAGCCATAAGTAGCGATAGCAGACAGAGTTACGTTGATGTCTTATGTCTTTTCTACCGAGTGTGTATTTTTTTTTCCTTTGTGAATATACTGAAGACTCGAACTCGTCAACCGTACAAGGAAACACAAGAGAACCTCACAACGGGGGGAAAAAAAAAAGGAAAATTCCAATACGTTTCCTCAAGAGATACTTCTAACGTGGAAGGACCTGGTTGAGGGCTGTAGACGTTTGATCATTGACTGTGAAATTGCCAGGCCCTTCTTCGTAAGGAAAAAATAATACTCTGAATTATAACATCTCCAATATATTTCCTTACCCTTCCTTTCGACTACAGCTTTCTTTCTTTCCTTCGTGTTTGCTGTAAAGAAATTTTTCTGTATTATTTTGTTGAGAGAAGAAAAACAATAGATAATCATTACAGTGATAAGACCTACAGTTCCGTCCTTTATGTTCACTCTGTCCTCTTAATAGATACGTAGATGCATTCCAGTGAACCTGTCAGTTTCATATGAAGGGCAGAGGCGTTCTGTAAAATATATTAGTATCTGAAACCTTTCTTTAAACTCCATAGAACCTCAGTAGGATAGAACAGCGACTGGTGAAGAGATATAACGGTGAGGAGATGTAACGGCAACCTGAGAGGAGAGCAAGAGGCGCCTCGTGACTTGGGTTTTAGGAGACGGTAGCGGAAATCCAGGGAATAGCAGCAGCAGCAGCAAAAAAAAAAAGAAAGAAAAAAAAGACATGAAAGGAGGGAGGAAGGGAGGCGATGAGAACAGTGACGCACGGCTGCTGCCACTCACACTCAGGGCAAGTGGGAAGAAATAGAGTTCAACATTAATTCCCTCCATATCCTCACGTGTCTGTATATATATTAGAAGGAAAGTAGGGAATAGATGCTAGGGTGGCTGTGGGTGTGGGTGTGGATGTGGGTGTTAATACGGTTATGTGAAGGGCATTGCCATTTATAAAGGTAGCGAGAAAAGATTGGAAGGTATAAACAGTATGGAAACAAGATGAACTTATTCTCTGTTGCCTCTTCTGTATGTACCTTTGTTCTTCCATCTAACGGCCTGTGAGGTTAGTTGATAGAGTTTTTGCCAATCTCCATTACTACAACTGCGGCTGATTCATCAAAAACACATATATTGTTACCCTGAAACGAACAAATGTAGAAGATATAGTCAAGGGAACTTCTTGAGCTTGTTACTTTGTGAGGATCTTATTACAGGTCTCATCCTCTTGGGACTGTACAGTGGAAGGAGAGAACAGGCATGTGTTGGTCTGTGTCACGGAGCATAAGGACGTTGAGGGAAATGGTTGAACAATGATCATTCCTAGATCTTTCATTCTCTTCTCTCCTGCTGTCTTTCCATGTGGCAGTGAATATTATGTGTTTTGTGCACGCCATACACTCTGTGGCTGTATTTGTGTTGTAATTCAAAAGAGCTGTAAATGTGTAAAAATGTAAGTTAACTCGAAAAGTGAGAACTATCAGTAGTAGTTTCTTCACCAAAATCATTGATCTGCTGTGAAGGAAACTTAATTAGTTGACGTCTTGGAAGGTATCGTGGGCCTCTTGGATAGAGTTAAAAAAAACTTTAGAAATAGTTTAACTTGTTTCGTCCTTTTATGTTTCTGGGACATAAAAATCTTATTCCTACCTTAGGCTTTGGCAGTCTCGAGCAAAGCCAGTGGCACAGTGACGAGAAAGCCTGAGTATATATTTTACTGGAAATTTGACTGAAGAGAAGAGCAGATACGAAGGAATAATATGAAAACTTGAATTTAATGTTTCAAGAATATAACTCGATCCAGACATGGATATTTTTGCCTACTTTCCTGCCATAAGGTAGCTTCATATAAAACAATAGATAAATAAATAAATATATATATATATATATATATATATATATATATATATATATATATATATATATATATAACGCAATTATGTGTGACTTTTTAATATTCCTTGTTTCTATGTGTATAAGTACGTTATATACAATCTGCCTTGTATTTCTTATTTGTAGGACACGTACCTTTCCAATGTCACCTTATTATATAGCATTTTTCTGTTTCTACATAATTATTTAATCTCTTGTCCAACATTTTTAAGTTTCTTTGAAATAATAAAGCTAAAATTATATTTCCTTGCAATACAAATATCAGAACTTGGTTTACCTAGATAAACGACACACACACACACACACACACACACACACACACACACACACACACACACACACACACACACACACACACACACACACACACACACACACACACAACTAATTTAGCAACCTTCCTATCTATCTGTCTATTTGTATACCTTTCAGGCAATGTGTTTATCTGTTTACCTATATATTCATTAGAATATATAGATAACATACTCAGTCTATCTTACACGGGTCTGGGTGAGCGCCATGAGCTTGGCAGGAAGGCAAGAGAGAGGAGATGTGATGCTCCCAGAGTTGAGAAATATTCAAAGCTGCCTTTATGAAAGCCTCATCCAGTAAAACTTCCTCTAGCTGTATAAAGTTAGGACTATTAAGAAATTTGGAGTATACCACAAACTATGTAAAGTGTCTGAGCAGCGAAGGAAAAGGCGGAAAGACGAACGCTTACCAAAGAGAGAGAGAGAGAGAGAGAGAGAGAGAGAGAGAGAGAGAGAGAGAGAGAGAGAGAGAGAGAGAGAGAGAGAGAGAGAGAGAGAGAGAGAGAGAGAAAACAAGTTTGGATTGAGTAACGTTGAAACCTCCTCAGGACGGTGTGATGAGGGCAAGGTGTGCCTGAATATCCTTGAGTATCAACACCATGAAAAGTAATTAATTTTATCATAGAAAAGAAACTGTGGAAAAATAGCAGCAAAATTATAAAAAAATATATATTTTTTCCTTAATGGGAAGTGTAAAGAAGCAGGGAATGAGTTAATTGGCTTACTTATAATGTATAAATAAAAATAAATTGGTTTAAGAGAAACTTTTGCCTTTGTGTTAATGCATTTACAGTAATTTGTTATTGCGTGTAGCTTAGAGATCTGTTAACATTAAAACACAAGTTGATTTCCTCTGGAAGTTTGATAATTACAAAGTTATTGTCAACAAAACAGAGAAAACAAAGTAGTTTTCTTAGTTTTAATTCATTAGCCCGTGTACCACTTCTTCAAGTTGGAAACGGATATCGGTTAGGTGTTGGTTAAGGAAGTAACTATGATGGATACATGCAATATATGCTAATAACAAAATAATGCAATAGCAGTATTGTTTTCAATTTCCTCAGGTTTATGATATAATGACTTTCTTGTTTGCTTATGTAAGGTGATATGTTAATGATGAGAGTTTTTATTAGCATACTTTACACACGTCTATTGAACCTTACTGTTCATTTCAGGTGTTTGGTTATTCTTTTTTTTCGACATTTTACTTCCACATTCTAGATTTCGTTCGTATTTGATATATATATATATATATATATATATATATATATATATATATATATATATATATATCCACCGTTTCTTTTTTTACATTATATTCTCTGTTTCAAGAAAATATACATAATGCTGACTGCCCTTTGGTCTCATTTTACCAAACAATCCTTTTCCAACACCCTGTCCAGTCCCACTCCGTCCCCTCCTTCCCTCTCAGTTGTATTTAATCCAACACATTATTACCATGCACTACTGTTGACTTTTCAATACCACTTAATGCAGTCTAAATCCCTTCGTATTAATTAAATGGTAAACTATATTATACAACATACTGAAATTACACTCCGTGCTAAATTATACCATTAAATACTGCTTACTCCCACTCACTGCTATCCAATCCCATCTTCACTCCCGCTCAGAATCCCTCACACCAGTATAGCTTCCTGCGTGGTGTTGACCTGCACCTGGCCAGATAAACTGTTTAGGGCAGAAAAATGAACCTCTAAATTCTGTCCGCAAGAATTAAGAGGGAAGTAAATGTAGTGATAAGGAAGAAAGAAACAGAATCATGAATGCCAGTGAGATAACGCGGCGAGGAGACAAAACACCCAAAGCGTTATCTATTGTGATGGTAACCAGGAGATAGTGAGTAAAAAAAAGTAAGAGAGAGAGAGAGAGAGAGAGAGAGAGAGAGAGAGAGAGAGAGAGAGAGAGAGAGAGAGAGAGAGAGAGAGAGAGAGAGAGAGAGAGAGAGAGAGAGGTGAGGCATATTATGATAAAGTATTATTAGGTTTTATAGGAAATTATTTATTTAATACCTCATACTGTTATGATTTAAAGCAGTTTTTGAAAATTTATATTCGCTCAGTACTTCCTGTTTACTTTTTTTTTTAGTGTGTGGTTATATTCGTCATTCAGCTCGTAAGAAAGTTATTTCAATACCGATCTTCCTGCAAATTGATCGCAGGTTCCACAGACACGCCCCAGCCATCAGTGTTTACCCTCAAGTATATCATATTTTCTTATGCCAGTCACATGTAGATTTCATGTTTTCTTAAATCTTTCAGCTGTGTGTTTTGATAATCTCAATCTTTCTGAGTATAATTTATTGGGTTTTGGAAGGATTTATTTTTGTTAACAGTGGCATTATATCCTTTATGTATTCCATTTTACTTCCCATCGGACAGTGAGTTGAGGTGAAGACCGGACAAAATTAAAGTATCCTCCCACAGCATGAATTACGTGACGTCACTTCTCGTTCCGTCACTTTAACTGAGTTTTCGTTTCTGTAATTAGTGTAGCATGATGTGTGACGTAAGGCTGCACATCAGGTGAGTTAAGATTTTCAAACAACACACCCGCATGTGTTGTCCTTGGCTTCTGTGTTTGTTTGATGATTATTCTGAAAGGTCAACTCGCGCGGAGAAATGCGATATAAAAAATATATATAAAATGCTGTGACATTGATAAAGGTCGATGTAGACGCGCCACGTTTGGCATTCATTCATGTATTTTACGTCGAAAAGTTAATCAGTCATGTTTACTGCTTCACATCTTTATTGCCTTACGAAGCCAAATGGTTTCGTATTCAAATACTTTGCAGATCATTGAGGCTGGAAGTGGTGTGAGAGTACGAATTATTATCACGTAGATCTGTACCTCACTAACCACCACATTAAGTTATTTATAGATAATCTATTATGTATTGATAATTTTCTACTGTTATTATCCATCATTGTAAAGTGATTACAAAGTCATATTGCTATCTGTTTGCTGTACCATTTCTTTAATGTCACTCACTACATTTCATGTGTTCAAGTGTTAAACTTAAAAACAATATATAGGTTTGAATTAATAATTCATGGAAATTTAATCAAGCTTTAAATTAATAGTTCTCTAGTAATAAAGTCTTATTAATGTGTTTGAAACCAGTATAAATCAATATTCAAAACCATCAAATTGTTAATTAAATCATGATGAAACAACAATAATAATAATAATTATGATGATGATAATAATAATAATGATAACCATAATTATTATCATTATTGAAATAATAATAATAATAATGATACTAACAATAATAATAATAGTAATAGTAATAATAGTAATGATAATTGATGATAATAATCAACTGTTTATTTGAAATTGCTGCCATAAGCTCAACATATACATTTTAAAGTTATGAAGTTCTGAGTATGATGATTGGAAGACTTAAAACACATTCTGTCCATTCCAAATTTACTGTAATCAAGTTTGTAGAGGTTCCACTTTTCACTGAGGGACGGGCTAGGGTAAGCCAGGGATACGGGGGACGGTTGATAGGCTAACCTTGGCTGCTCCAAGAACTGCCAAGACCTTGACCCCATGAGGTCAAGTGTATGTGTGCAAATCATAGCAGTAGTTCTTTTACTTCTTAAAAATATATATAAATGTAAATGATTAAATAACAAATGTATTCAATAGAAATATGCTCTTAAAAAAACAACGTTGTAAGACGAACTCATGGGAATAGAAATATTTATTTTATCTACTAAGAGGAACTATTCGTATATGTCTTCTCTTATTTATCATGTTATAAATTAATCTTGGTATAGCAGCTAATTATCTGCTGGAAAAGTTGTTTCCTTTAGACAAGAATCTGGTAATTAATTAATCATCAGGTCATTGAGGTGATTCCTTGATGTAATTAATGTTTTTCAATAGTCCTCACCAACATTAAGAGAATACTTACTGTCTGTTTTCCTTCCTGTATATAATAGTTCACAAACCGGCATTTCCATTTACTTATTTAAGACACTAGAACTTGTTTCATATATACGATGTCCTCCATATTTGTTTCACCGGTGCTTCGTTTCCAAACAATTTCAATTATCCGTCACAAAAATCTTTCACCTGATATTCCTACATTACATT